>NTPY01000635.1:278094-294394 GCA_002922825.1 Brachionus calyciflorus | reverse complement strand
TCATTATAGCATTTTGAAAACCTCTATTCGATATATAATGACGTGTCATTATACTCGAGTACTCGACTATAATGACATGTCATTATTAGCGAGTAAATACGTTATATCCAAAAAATTGTGAAAAATTGGAGTAATTTTTACTGTTTTATTTGGACCCCTAATACCCTCAACACACCTAACTGTGTTTTTTATGGTTTTTTTGAGTTTTTATTTCGATTAAACACTCACGTTTGACCCCGAAAAACAGGCATTAAACGCAAAAATACAGACAAAAAACACTGTTTAAACAGCGTTTACATATTGTTTTTTTTCTGTTATTTTTTCTCTCTGGTTATCTTATTATTTGAGATAGAACGGTAATTCAAAATTTTTTTTCTATAAAGACGGAGTTCAAAATTTCTAAAGGAACCTATTTGAGAATTATTACCCCTTCGAAGTCGAAGATCGCATGGTTTAAAAAAGGATATGATATCACATTTAGTTCATCATTCTAGAATTCTAGTAGAATATTGAACTAAAATAATAGCTTTAAAACTAATTCGCAAAATTAATAAAGACAAAATAAAAAATACTCAATTTGAAATAATTTTGCATTTGCATTTGCCCTAGTTTGCAACTATACCAAATTATTTCAAAATTATTTTGAAATTTTTCATATTTTATTTATTTCATATAAAGAGAAAAAAATACAAACTTGAAAATATTTCTTTCGTATGATAATGTCTCATGAACCATCAGGATCATCAGCACCTCAGAACACATGCAAATTTTTTCTACGTGGTACATGTCGTTACGGTTCAAATTGTTTTTACTCTCACGACATACCTCAAAATCAAGAAAAAATAACTAAATCAATTTGTCAGTACTTTTTAAAAGGTAATTGCCTATTTGGAGATGAGTGTTTCAACCTACACACATATCCAGAAAATAGTGAAACTAATGATCAATTTAATTCAAATATAATTAACCGATTTAGTAATTTAAAATTTGTTGAAGCAAATTTGACAGATGACAGTTCAGTTATTACAGCTGAAGAGTCAATCTCTACCCCTGCGAGTTACTATGAAGCCTTAACTGGGAAAAAACTTAATCTAAACGAAAATTTAAATAATTTAGACTTGTCTATGTTTGATCAAACGTATATAGAATATTTAAAAAAGCAACAAAACTCTTCACAACACAACCAAATTTTATTATGCCCCTATTTTGAGAAACAATTAGAGTGTCCATTTACATCATGTACATACATACATGGGGATCTATGTGATATATGTAATTTGGCATGTTTACATCCTTTTGATTCTCAACAGCGTGAAACCCATAGAAAAGAGTGTTTAAAACAAATGGAAAATGAGATGGAAGAAGCATTTGCTGTTCAAAGAAGTTCTGAAAGACCGTGTGGTATTTGCATGGAAGTTGTATGGCAAAAAGAAAAGCCCAATGATCGTCGTTTTGGTATTTTAGAAAATTGTAATCATTGTTTTTGTCTACAGTGTATACGTCAATGGAGATCATCGAAGGCCTATGAAAATAAAATAGTAAAAGCGTGTCCTGAGTGTAGAGTCAAATCAGATTACGTGACCCCTAGTAAATTTTGGTTTGATAATGAAGAAGATAAAAAAAAGATAATAAATGAGTATAAGACTAATTTGGGAAAAACAGAGTGTAAATATTTTAAGCGCGGCGATGGAACATGTCCATTTGGAAATAAATGTTTTTATTTACATAGAAATAAAGATGGTAGTATTGCTCAATTGCCAGATCCAACTAGAAGAAGGCGTATTAATCGTTTCGGTGATTCAGAGCTTTATTCCGACCTCATAGACATCGGTTTTGATTTAGATAATGATGAGGACGACAGTAGTGATTATTATGATACGGATGATGATGACGATTTCAATATGTATATGTATTTAAGGCAAAATATGTTCGATGATTTGGACGACTCGGATTTTTTAGAATTCGCAAGTGATTTGTTTAATTTATTTAATTAATTAGTTGATAAAGTATAAAGAAAATAAGAAATTAGTTTTATTTAATTGGATCTGTGTAAAACTTTATATAAAATATATTTTTGAGTTCCTTTTTTTTTAAATTTTTAATTTTAATTGAATAAAATCTGTTCCAAATATAGTAATTATCTTTTTTCAAAGATGATTATTTAAGTTTTATTTTCACCAATAAGTTCAAATCATAATTTGACTTGGATAAAACTTATTAGCATCAACTAGACTGTAAAGGTGATTTAATATCTGATAATTATAGTCTATTACAGTCTAATTAAAAATAAAAGAACCAAAGTGATCAGAATTGATAAATTTAGTGCCTAGTACATAAAATAATATTAGCTATTGACACACCGCGGTTTAAGTTAAAAATTATTAATTTCTTATAATTATAAAACAATCAAAATAAAAGAAAATTTTTCCTAGATTCCACGTCTTATTGCATAAAAATAATAATGCCTTATACTTATGAACAGCAAGGTATAAAACTCGATTATATCCAAGAGCTAAAACATTTTCATTATACATAATCGAATTTTTACTGTATATTTTTGAAATAATTTTTTTTTGCAGCATAAATTTGAAAGTATCACACTTTTTAGACTTTATTCTATTCATAAAATTAATGATTAAGGTTTTTCCAGTGTTTAGTTGGAAAAAATTAAATTTAAAATTTTTCGAAAATTTCTTCAATGAAAAAATTCTCATATTCCGCAACTAAGAAATAAAAGAAGCAGAAAAAGATTTCATCCTGATGAAAATGGTATAATAATTAAAATTTTTTAAAAAAGAATAAATTTAAATTTTTTCTCAAAAGTAGATTATATAGTTAGGGGTACTTTTTCTTCGATTTATGAATTTTTATTAAGTTTTAATTAATTTTCATGGTGATTTAAAAAAATTAAAATAATGGAACAGTAAGATGGTGCTTTTGGGTCTTACAAAGAACTAGATCTAAGCGAAGATATTTATATAAAACGTATTGCTGCTATGGTAATAATTTATAAAAAGAAAAAAGAGAAAATAGGTGTTGCTCATTCACCATCTAAGCTATACGAAATCTAAAACGAAAAGATGTCCATGTTTTAATGAAAATAAAAAAATTCAATTATTTGTGTCGTCCTTATAATAAACAAGTAAGCGTCGCAAAGCTCCTATTTCAAAGCGCCTTATTTTATTTGTATGAATTCTACTTTTACGTCTAGTTCAGAATTTAAATTTTTCATATATCGATTTAGTTAATTAAAATAATTTTTATCAATTCTAATAAAATTGAGCATTTTTGGTTGATTTTAGATCAAAAATAATTTTTTTAAGAAATTGATTGAAAAATAAAAAAAAACTGATTTAACTTTATTCTGTTTTATTTATATGTTTCTGAATATGTTTTAAACAAATATTTTAAATAGTTAATTTATTAATTTTTTGTTGAGTTTTTCCAAGTCTTGGGCGCTAAGTGAAACTTTAACTTTATTCTGTTTTATTTATATGTTTCTGAATATGTTTTAAACAAATATTTTAAATAGTTAATTTATTAATTTTTTGTTGAGTTTTTCCAAGTCTTGGGCGCTAAGTGAAACTTTAACTTTATTCTGTTTTATTTATATATTTCTGAATATGTTTTAAACAAATATTTTAAATAGTTAATTTATTAATTTTTTGTTGAGTTTTTCCAAGTCTTGGGCGCTAAGTGAAACTTTAACTTTATTCTGTTTTATTTATATATTTCTGAATATGTTTTAAACAAATATTTTAAATAGTTAATTTATTAATTTTTTGTTGAGTTTTTCCAAGTCTTGGGCGCTAAGTGAAACTTTAACTTTATTCTGTTTTATTTATATATTTCTGAATATGTTTTAAACAAATATTTTAAATAGTTAATTTATTAATTTTTTGTTGAGTTTTTCCAAGTCTTGGGCGCTAAGTGAAACTTTAACTTTATTCTGTTTTATTTATATATTTCTGAATATGTTTTAAACAAATATTTTAAATAGTTAATTTATTAATTTTTTGTTGAGTTTTTCCAAGTCTTGGGCGCTAAGTGAAACTTTAACTTTATTCTGTTTTATTTATATATTTCTGAATATGTTTTAAACAAATATTTTAAATAGTTAATTTATTAATTTTTTGTTGAGTTTTTCCAAGTCTTGGGCGCTAAGTGAAACTTTAACTTTATTCTGTTTTATTTATATATTTCTGAATATGTTTTAAACAAATATTTTAAATAGTTAATTTATTAATTTTTTGTTGAGTTTTTCCAAGTCTTGGGCGCTAAGTGAAACTTTAACTTTATTCTGTTTTATTTATATATTTCTGAATATGTTTTAAACAAATATTTTAAATAGTTAATTTATTAATTTTTTGTTGAGTTTTTCCAAGTCTTGGGCGCTAAGTGAAACTTTAACTTTATTCTGTTTTATTTATATATTTCTGAATATGTTTTAAACAAATATTTTAAATAGTTAATTTATTAATTTTTTGTTGAGTTTTTCCAAGTCTTGGGCGCTAAGTGAAACTTTAACTTTATTCTGTTTTATTTATATATTTCTGAATATGTTTTAAACAAATATTTTAAATAGTTAATTTATTAATTTTTTGTTGAGTTTTTCCAAGTCTTGGGCGCTAAGTGAAACTTTAACTTTATTCTGTTTTATTTATATATTTCTGAATATGTTTTAAACAAATATTTTAAATAGTTAATTTATTAATTTTTTGTTGAGTTTTTCCAAGTCTTGGGCGCTAAGTGAAACTTTAACTTTATTCTGTTTTATTTATATATTTCTGAATATGTTTTAAACAAATATTTTAAATAGTTAATTTATTAATTTTTTGTTGAGTTTTTCCAAGTCTTCGGCGCTAAGTGAAACTTTAACTTTATTCTGTTTTATTTAAATGTTTTCTTTTTTTAGTTTTGTTTATTTTTTTAAATAATAGATTTACTAGAAATGCTAAAAGTCACACTTTTTGGCTCTATACAATTACAAAGCTTCGCTTTGAATTATATGAAAATAAATAAACAAGTTTGAATAAAAAAATTTTTTTATCACCTATTTCAAAAAGTTATTTTTTCCTCGAAAATTCTAAAAATAAAATTGAAGTACCCGTGTCATTGTGAATTTTGGTACAAAAAAACAGTACAAAAATAATCAAACTTGAATAAAAAATTAAATAATCATCTTTTCACTTCAAAAAATATGCAACTAAGTGCAACTTCATTAGTTACAGCTTTTAAGAGAGTCTGCAAAATCTCTGCATTCTGCAAAAAAAAATAAAATTTAAAAAAAAATTATTTTTTAAAAATCAATATTTTAATTTTCCAGTTAGCAAAAGGATTTTAGAACCAAAATAACCAAAAAGACGCTAAGAAATTAAAATGTAAACTGAATTGTTTTATTTCATTATAAAGAAAATTTAGTCATAAAAATAAATCTGATAAATTTATGTTTAATTAAAATTTTTTGATTTTGCAGACTCTCGTATAAGCTGTAATTAATGAAGTTGCACCTAGTTGCATATTTTTTTCATTGCAGAGATGTTTTTTAAATTTTTTATTCAAGTTTGATTATTTTTGTACTGTTTTTTTGTAATAAATTCACAATGCCAGTACCCGTCACGGATTAGATAGCTTTTTTTTCTAAATTTTTAGCTTAACACTTTAATCACTATATTATTTTAAATAAAATTCAATTTAATTTCAGTTTAAAAAAATGTCCTTTAACTAGTGATGGGAGTTTTCCATTAGTTTTGGTGGACTAAAAATTAGACATTTAGCAGTCATTTAACTAAATTTTAGTCGACTAAACTATTTTAACGGAGATAAAAATAAAGAACATATTTTCCGGGTTCAAAAAAATTTCAAAAATTGAAAAAAATGGGATAGGAATAAAAATAACTCGGCTAGAAAAAGTTTTTAGTCGATTTGACCAAATTAATCTGACCCATCACTACCTCTAACGTGGCTTTACTTTACGAATAAAAGTAAATGTTAGTCTTTATTCTAAAAAAAATCAAACAATTTTGATTTATTCCCAAAAACTCATAAGATGGTAACCATTGTAGCTATTCCGATGGAATAAATCAAAATTCATGACTTTAAGTCTCGATTATTAAGCAAGCGGAAACGCTAAGCTCTCTGGAAATAATTAAATGTATGAGTTTTATAAAACTGAAACTAAATTTATCAATAGTTAACAAAGGATTCAAAATAAGACAACGAATAGTTTTATATGACTTTTATTTCATTAGAATAAATACAATTTTTAGGAATAAAAAAATCAGTTAATTTAGTTATGAAAACTAAAACAACACTTAAACATATTCTTTTTATTACGATTGGAGTCGTGAATTTAACAAGGTTGAACTGACATATTGCTTTACAAATAATGTACAGCAAAATAACACATGATGCTAAAATCAAATCTATTTTTTGGATGAAAATTTCGTATGTAAAAATTATAAGAGCAACTAAATCGATGACAATAATTGATATGAATATAATTTTCCATAGATTTTCTGAGTAGAATTTCGATGATATTTCATGATAAAAAAAGTCAAGACTCATTATATCCATGATTAACATTATACTAAGTAATCTTGAAATATCAACTAAAATTTTTTTCATTTTCTAAAATTCAAATAGTTTTAAATATAGATTATTAGATTTAGATGGACACAAATTTAAATATTAATTTTAACATGGTTGAAAGAATTTCATAAATAGGCTAAGCTTCTTTTTGAAAAATTTCATGAATTACATTTTCAAAGAGATTTAATATTAGAAGTGCATTAAACCAAATCGTTCAAGTCAAAATATTTAAAAATTTTCGAAATCCACCGATTTAAAAAAAATAGAAATTTATATTTTTCGAAAAAATTGGATTATTGGCAGTTAAGGCTGAACATTTACTTTATTTTATTTTACTAAATTTTAAATTTTACATTACCAAATTTTCTTTTACTAAATTTTAAATTTTACATTACCAAATTTTCTTTTACAAATAGAACATCCAAAACTTTTACTTATAAAAAAGTAAAATAGGAATTCCATTTTTTAATTTTATTAGAAAAATAACTAAAAATACCTTTAGCATTCCAAAGTAATTTTGTTAAGTTCAAATTATTAACACTACTCTTACTAGAAGTAATTTTATTTTTTTATTAAAATTTACTTTAAAAAAGTAAATTCTTATTTTACTATTTACAAGAAAAAGTAGATTTTAGATTTACTTTTAAAAAAGGTAATTTTGGATTTTCTATTAACTTGAAAAAGTAAATTATTACTTTAGTTAATTAGATTGTTCATTTTACTTGGTAAAGTAAGCAATTGATTGATTTTCGATTATTTCTTATGTCAATTTCGTTAAAAATTTTATTAAGGTATTCTATTTGTAAAAAAAAAATTTGGTTTATCTCTATCCCTTTTTAAGTTGTAAATTTTGTTTTGATAGCAGTTCGAAAATTGAACTTTATACTATTAACAGATCAACAACTTAGAGGCTCTAAGTTGTTTTTAGCTCATAAATTTTAAATAAGATTTAGAGGAGGTGTTTTGACGCATAAAAAAATTATTTATAGTATAACAAAAAAGAACTGGATTATGAAAAAATTGTAATTTTTATAGTATAACTTTTTGACATTTTCAGCATAACAAAATTTTAAAAAAGAGCTAAAAAAATATTTAAAAACAATTTAAAAAATCAGATCAAATGATCTTATTGGATTGAAAAATCATTGAAAATAAATAGATGTTGAAAATGATCAATCAAATAACGTAGTTGTGGTAAAATCTCGACCAAAGCTAAAATCTTTCTACAGTCCGAGTCGGCGGAAAAAAAAGAAAAGCAATAAAGATAGAAGAAAAAACATTCTAATTATCATATAAAGAGGCCCAGCACCTAAAGCAAATTTAGATTTAAAGTTTGAATAGTTTAATAATAGTTCCTGTTTTACTTTATTTGTCCTTTTTTCACGCGTCAATTGTTTGGTGTTATACGCTAAATATTTTTTTATGATCCAAATTGATTTAATATGCTTAAGTTAAATTTTTTACATGCTTAAAATAACAAAAAAAAAATAATATACTCTATTTTTTTTATGCGTCAAATGACTTTTCCCATAAGATTTTCACGTAGTCTTCTATTCCTAAGATCTGTCATATTCAAACTTGATAATTTTTGTGAACTTATGTAAATTTTATAGCTTTTCTATATCATTCATGTCTTTTTAAAAATAAATGCCAAAAGAGCCTATGGCATATTAAAAATGAAAGCGGAGTAAAGATTTATATAATAATTTAATTACTTCGGGGCTAAGGTATTTCAAATACAGCTTTATTCACAGTTGTGTTAAGAGTTGGCAATTTTTATTTGAGTATTCTATTTAACTTTAGATATGGTAAGTTTTCAAAAAAGAGAGGGATTTAAGAGTCAAAAAAAAATTTAAATTCGTATACATTACTAAGTTTGAAAAATTTTAATTAAAAATAAAAATTTTATTCAAAAACTAATGGTCTAGAAAGTATTTCACACTATAAAAAAATATTAAAACTCTATTTTCTATTTTGAATAATTTCTTTTATTTTTTTAGCATCTTTATTGTCTTTATCTAGTTCTAATGCTTTTTCGGCACATTTAGCAGCTTCATCATTACGATTCAAATTAATCAAAAATGAACCTTTGTTAATATAATGACCAATTTCATTAGGTCTTAATAGAATAGCTTCATTAATTTTTTTCAATGCATCTTCATATTTTTCATTATCGCTATCCTCTAGTGCTAATTGATTCAATATAACTGATTTTATGTGTTTTGCATTTGAGTTGTTTTGATCTAAAGACAATGCTTTATCAGCTGCACCCAAAGCCTCAGTATATCGAGACATTTTGTTTAGAATCGATGCTTTATTACAATGAAATATAATTTCTTTTGGTCTTAACTCAATAGCTCGGTTAATTTTTTTTAAAGCTTCTTGATTTAAGCCTTTTTCTACATCTAAAGTAAATTGATTGTTCAAATTCACTGATAAAATCTCTAAAGCTGTTTCGTTTTTTGGTTCTAATTCCAACGATTTATTAATCGACTCAATAGCTTCATTATACTTGGCCATTTTCGACAAAAAAATAGCTTCATTATTCAATAAACCAACATTACTCGGGTCTAATTGAACAGCTTGTTTAATTAACTTCAAAGCTTCTTCATGTTTATCTTCCTTGCTTAAAACAAGAGATTTATTATTTAGTAAAACAGCTTTAGCTTTTTTGGCTTGTAAATTATTCGGATTTTTTTGTAGCTCAATGTTGAGCTCAGTTAATTCTTGATCTATGTTCATGATTTTTTGCATTCTAAAAAAGAGAAAAGCAATAAGTATTTATACCTCTTTAGTTCAATTTTTTTTTTATTTTTAATCAACAGGTGGGTGTTGATTATTTAAATTCATAAAATATCTAAGGATGATGTGTTTCTAGAACGATTAAAGCAACAACAACAAAAAAAAGAGAAGAGTTTGATTAGTGATTTATGTCTGTTATGGAACAAATAAAAATCTATCATCCATATTTTTTTTTTGATATTTTACATTTATTCATTATGAAAGTGAAATAAATTGAATTTATCTTTTTTAAAAAAGTTAAAATATGTTTATGATTTTTTAATAATATGGTTGGATTAAAAAAATGCAGCGTTGCTCAATTGTATTTAATTTGTAATCAATAAACAATTTTAAAAATAGAATCAAGAAATTCTAAGAAGCTTTAGGGAGTTTTAGTTTGTGTAGAGTTTCAGGATAGGTAGGATTTAAAATAAAAAAGAATTTAAGAGTGAGAAATAGAGATAAATAATTGTTTTTTATTGATCAGATTATTTTTTTGCGTAAAAGGAAAACAATTTTGATTATTATGTTTCAAGTGGTTAGAAAAAGAAATAAATTTATCTTTAAAGAAAAAAATTAAACTTATTTTTGGCTTCACATAGTTTTTCCACTCGTGTATGTTTTGGAATAAAAAAAACTATCTAGTTCAAACGAAAGAGTTTACTTATGTTTACCTTTTGGGTATTTTTGATATTTGCAGTGTCGGAATTATCAGATGATGTCAAATAGTATTTTAAAGGAGCTACCTTAATTCGTGAACTGAACTTTTTCTGAACTGATGCTTTGAAAAAGTTAGTTTGAATGAAGAACAAATGAGGTTCATATATTCCCACTTCCATTCTCTGGAACTACCGTAAATATTTGTTTTTTATACGCCGCACTAAAAGTCCGAAAACTTGGATTTAGCGCCTCAAAAATAATTAAATTATTCAGGTTTGAGATGATTGAAATGAAACTTAACAGCTCATTAAGTCTTTAAATCCCAGCCTTTTCAATTTTCAATGGACTTTGGGTCCAAAAAGAAATTTTTCGGAGGCACTAAAGTTTTCGGTCTTTTAGTGCGACGTTAATAAACAAATATTTACGGTATAATAAAAGATATAAACTTATTTTTTAGATCGGTAAAATATTAAAATTGTTCTTTATTCTATTATTGGCATCTTTTATTAAAGTTTACGTCTTAATGAATTTAACAGAAAAAAATTTAAAGCTTTAACTAGAATTTAAAATGTCACTTAGCCAACTTTACTTGAAAAACGAAATATTTTTACTTGATCAAAAAATTTTTAAAAAATTTTTTTCCATAATCATATTCAAAAGCAAATTAAACTTTTTTAAAAAACTCGTTTAAAATTATGAGAAACTTGAATCAAGTAAATCAACATCAGAATTATAATATAATAACTTCCATTTATTAATGATCATTCGGTCATAAAAAAGAAAGCATATTTTATCAATAATTTTCCTAGAATTATTTTTTTGTGATATTTTGTTTTTTATCTATGCTTTGTTATATTTCAAAATTTTAAAAAATGACTCAAGAATTATATAAAACCTAGATGTTAAGGCCAAAATCAAATTTGAAACTTATTATTAAATATAATTATTCATGAACACAGTCATGGTTGAATATTTAAAAATTTGCTTACTTAAACTAGTCATAAATTTGATATTATTTTTTTAAAAAATTTTTAACACAAAACAATTTTTTCTAAAATGAGTTCGCAGCAAGAAGCGAGCGCTTTTAACGCTCTTGTTGAGCTAAACGAAATTACTCTTGAACAAAATTATGCTTCAACAAGTAAATTTTTCGAGTGCCTTTTTGCCGTTTACTCGAATAAAATCAACAAAGTAATTCGTCCAGAGTTAGTTGAGACATCTTACTCTGGAACTCATCTAAGCCGAAACTATGAGCTAGGCGATTTTTACCGCATGATCGAATCTTTTCGTAATAATCAACGCCTACATGCAAAATACGCTTTACAAATAATTGAAGATGCAATTCAGGCCTTTCAATATTATCCTAATATAACTGAATGTAATATTTTACCATCAAGTAACGGAGCAGTCATTGTGGGCGACTTACACGGAAGTTTTAAGGATTTATATTATATAATATCAAAGTACGGGGTACCCGGTCAAAATTATTTTTTTATTTTTAATGGTGATTTTGTAGACCGTGGACCTCAACAAAGTGAAGTTTTGTTAACTATTCTATATGCATATTTAATGAATCCATCCAAAGTTTTTATTAATAGAGGAAACCATGAAGACTTAACATTAAATATAACACCAAGTTCTTATCCAAATTTTAAAAAAGACACTCAACTTAAATTTAATAAATTTGGTTTATGTATATTTAATGAAGCTCAGCGGTTGTTTAAATGCTTGCCATTAGCTACTTGTGTACAAAATAATGTTGGTTTAAGATATTTTGTTGTACATGGTGGAGTATCAAATCGAATCGATCTTAATCTAATTAGAAGTTCACAGTTTAATAGATTTTATTATTCAACCTCGAATTCGAATCAACAAATATCTGACTTGTTATGGAGTGATCCAAATAAAACAATAAATGGGTGTATTTCTAATACAAATAGAGGTGTTGCTACATTTTTTGGACCTGATGTTAGCGAATATTTTTGTGCTCTCCATAGGTTTAATGGAATTATTCGAAGTCATGAGGTAAAAATCGATTTTTATATTTATGTATTTATATATTTTGTTGTAATAACTTTATACTGGGGATGTGAAGTTTATTTCTACTCACTCATTTCAATTCAGCATTTTAAGTACTATTTTTTTAGTATAGATAAATTGCTACAATTTGTAACATTTTTACTAAAATGAACAAGAAAAAATTTTTTTCTTTCTTATTGAACTTTTTTTCCAGAACTGACTTTATGTTGAGTTAGTTATCTTTAACAAGTATTCTGTTCTAATTTAAATGGTCCTAAAATGTTTATACTAAATAGAATTTTTTTAAGCGGCGTTCGATTCATCACCTAGGACTATTTTTTCAAGTCAAAATAAACTTAACATTATCAATTTTCTGATAATAGATAAATAAGGAAGCAAAAAAATCTCTTTTTTCGGTGTAGTATAGTTGTTACATTTTGTAACAATTTAAAGCTAAAAAAAAAGTAGAAAATTAAAAAAGTTATATCAAATTGAACGAATTGAAATGAGTGAATCGAAATGAACTTCACAGTCCCCCTTTAAACCTTACTTATAAAACATTCTTAAAAAAGATGTTTCTTTCTTTTCGTCAGATACAAATTTCTTTTCTAGTTTGAATTTTGTTTTAAGACTAAGGGCTAAATTAAACATTTTTGAACTTAAGATACCAAAATTCGAGTCTAAAGATTTTTTAATTATATAAAGTGGATGTGAATTTTAGTACAAAAATACAGTATAATTTTCAAATCAAATTAAATAACTTTTTTTCTTGACGTTATGAATTAGTTTTGTAAAATGTAACTCCTGATATAAATGTAACGGATTTATTTTAGAATATTTGATTCGCAATAAAATTTTTTCAAAAAAAAAAATAAATCTCAAAAAAATTTTAATTATTTTGTTATCAATTGCAGTTATCTAATACAGTGTAATCTCTATATAATTTTTATCTTGAAAGATTTACGTTGTTTAAAAAAAAAACGGACTTTGAATTTTTTTTTAATTAATTTTTCTAATCAAAATAAATATAAAAAAATCCTCAATGATACGACTTTTGATTCTTACGTTAGACTTTCGGTTTTGTACTATTGTAAGGCATTCAAGCCTTCTATAGAATAGTTTTATTGAAGGTACGGCCAAATGGATTCAGCCAAGATCATAAATATTGTTATACAGTTTTTTCAAGCTCAAGATATTGTGGAGGTTCAAATCATGGAGCTGTCATAGTCATAAAAACAAATTCTCATAACATTGAGTATACTTCTTTTGATTTGCCAATTTTAATAAAAGATGAAACTCAAAATGAAAAAATTCGATTATTATCAGGATTTAAAAGCTTTCTTCAGAAACAAGCAGCTGAATTATATTACAAATTCACGAACTATGATATATATAAAACAGGTTCACTTAATATTAACCAATGGGCTAAAATTATTTCTGATCATATTTACAATAAGCTAAAGATCACAATAAAACCACAGCATATTATAACTTTAAAAGATTATTTATGTCCATGTAATGATACTCAACAAACAGCTCAATATGTTTCTATGTTTACAAAATTCTCAAATCAACACAAAGGCGAGCAAGTTGAATTTATTAAAGTTTTATTCAATTTGATTGACTCAAACGGCAGTGGCTTTATTTCTGCATCTGAGGCTTATGAAGCAATAAAATTAGTTAATAAAACATTTGGAACTCGATATGCTACTGATTTTATAACAAGTATGGATACGAACAAAGATGGTAAAGTTGATTTGAACGAATTTTACAATGCTTTTTTAAAGGTCTATAAATTTTAATTCATTTTATAAAAGATTTATTTTAAAAATTTTATTGAATTTTTTCAAATTTAAAATAAAGAGATAAAGCTTCAATTTTTTTTGACACTATTTATGAAATTCTCAAGTTTGTATCGAATTTCATAAATAATTAATCAATAAAGTATGTATAGAAAATTGAGAACATTTAAATTTTTTACGAAGGATTTCTTTAAGAATCTGTCGGGCTTAATAAAAAAAAAATTAAATTTTATAGAAGAGAAAATTTTTCATCGGAAAAGTACGAAAACTAGAAAGATTAAAAAAATCGAAATAAAATATCGCAAAAAAAGATCAGGTGCACCAAGGTAGAACCGATATTTTTTTTTTCTTAAACCAGTTTCGAACGGAATGAGCAGTATGTGAACTAGTCCAAACTTGTTGAAAAACCCTATCTCGACCGATGGTAAAAATTGATTTTTGAGGGTCTCCATGTTCACAAACTAATTTATTCTCCCTGAATAAATAGTGCAACAACCAGTACCTTTATAATTAATACATCCACAAATTCCAACCGAACCTCCACCATGCTGCAACTTTAGTAAACAAAACTGAGGATGATACTTCAAAATTAGATCCATCATTGAAAATAACTTTTGATGCGTCTTTAACATTCCATCTTTGTCGTTTTTTTGCAAAATCTGAGCCTTTTAAATAGGTCCAACGCAGTCAAAAGAAGCAAATGAATATAAAATGCAAGTAAACAATACTAGAGAAGCTAGACTTTTATTATGCGAGTAACCACCCGTTATTTTGATCTTTTTTTTTTAATTTATGTAATAAAGTTTCATTTTTTTAACTCATACTTTATTTTTAGCGCATATTTTTAATCCAATTAAATTCTTAATTCTTATTTTTAATACAGTCTAATGCAGTCCCAGCAAAATCACTCAGTATTTCATTTTATTCTATTATATTAAAAATAAATTCTAATTTATTCTAAATTGTTATTAGCTCGTTCCTCGCAAAAAAAGACGTTCCAAACATTTAATGACAAAAAAATCTCAAGAATTGTCAAGAGGTGTTAAAATTTTTCAAAATAATTAATGTTCTGAACTTTGTAGACTAATTTTTTGGTCTAGTGGTTTATGAAAACGTTTGTTCACACAATAGGTGAAAATTTCCTGTTCTCAGGTTTGGAGAACAATCTGTTCGCCTAAAATTTTGTTCAAGTAAAGGTGACCTGACATGTTCACTAAAAATTTTAATTGTTCACATCTAAAGAATATTCCAAAAAAATTTACTTTTTAAATTTTGAATTTATTTTAATTAACTGCAACAATTGAAAATAATTAGAAGAAATTTGAGCACCATGTTGCCAATTAAAAAAGTAAGAAAAAAAAAACGTATAAAATTAATAATTTTATTACTTAAAACTAGAGATATTTATTTTAAAAAAATGATTATTTATTTTTCTAGTTTCATAATCTTTGGTTTCTTATTAGCTGTTAATTGTAGCATAGCTAATATTTCCTATGAGAATCTACTCGCACCAAAAAGAAATATAGTATGTAAACAGCCAATGTCACATGGTTTTGTTCAGCGTCAAGGAACAAATGTCTACTACAAAGTAAGTGATTTGACATTAGATTGGCTTGCATCTCAAAATTATTGTCAACAACATGGTGCACATTTACCAATTATTAGAAAAGTTGAAGATACTAATCATATAAGAGGTAAATTTTAATTTTTTCTGATTAAATTAAACATTTTTATATTTTAATTTTTTGTCTACAGCATTGGCTGAATCGCGAGTCAAAAATGTGAATTTATTGAATCGAGGATTTGTATTTGCAAATGCTGATCCAAAAGCATTTCAGTATTCTGGCATCTGGTTAGGTGGATATCGTTCTTCTATTTCAAATAACTGGAAATGGATTGACGGAACTCCAATTACATATTCTCAATGGCACTCAGGCGAACCCAACAATGAAGGCTTAACTGAAACTGTTCTATTAGAAGCATATGATATTCTAAAAAATAAATATATTGGATGGTTAGACACGTCAATATTTTTGTATAATTATGTCACAATATGTGAATTAAAATGCTAAAAGTTATATTTATAAATAAATAATTAAATCACAATATTTTTTTTCTATTTAGTTTTTTTAACAAATCTAAATCACATAAAAATATCCGAGAGAAAAAAACTGACAAAAAAAAAACTATTTAAACAGTGATTAAACGTGAGCGTTTTATAGCTGTTTTTTTTTAATTGTTAATTTGTTCAAAAATAAAGGGCTCACAGTAATTCAACAATTTTGGATGGAGCCGGGACACAAAAAAATAACACTTTATTTCAAAAAACTGTTGAATGTAATAGTCAAATGAGTTCCTTATGTGACGATTTGAAGTTAGGTATCAATTCACCAATTCATGTCTCAATTCAAAAACAACGAAAAATAAGGTTCTATTAATTAAATTTT
>NTPY01000635.1:266464-277954 GCA_002922825.1 Brachionus calyciflorus | reverse complement strand
TAAATTTACTTTTTGAATTGAGTTCTGTTAAATTAATTTTGAGTATTATTTAATTTTTTATTGCGTTGTTAATTTAGTTGTCAAATAGTTTCTTTAGTATTTATTGTTAAATCTTCGTATTAAATGACCAATGTCTAGGTAAAAGTATTACATTTTTTTTCTAATTTCAAAATTATTTTTTCTATAATTAAAAATAATTATTCTATTTAAAAAAAATAGATTTAACTTAAATAGATTTTCTACTCCAAAAAATATTTCTTCTATAAAAAAAAATTTTTCCTGGTTTCATTATAAATAAGTGTTTTTTTTTGTGTTTAAGGCGTTTCATTCTGTTTCCCAATTCCAACTAGTGCTGAGGAAAAAAAATTCCTCCACTCCCAATTAAATATTTTTAATCTAAATTGGTGGTAGTTTTAATACCAGGATATTATTTTAAATTAGTATTTATATTTAATTTGTTGAAAAAAGTTTTTCAAACACCGATATGAATGGAAAACCGGTTAAGAAAAAAGAATCGTTTTAAAAACTTTTCACTTGAAAACTGGTTTTTAGAATGAAAATCTAAAATGATTCCATAGCTCTTTTAATGAAGTTGCTTCAAAAGTTAATCACCTCTTCTTTGCTTTAAATAAACATTAAAATTTTCAGAATTTGAAAAAAAATGTAATTCGTAATTTTGCAACTTATTTTTGTGCCATTTGTTTAGACGTAAATGAGACGAGTTTTTAAAAGTTACAAATATGAACCCAGCTGAAAAAATTTTAACAAAAATTTCAAAAGACTCTTGGTTTTATTGCTAATGAATTTATTAAAACAATTATAATAAAACAGCCAATCCTTGGTTACTCATGTGTCATTTTAACTAGATTTTGTAGCGGGTAAAGACAAGCTTTAAAACATGGCTTTGAACTGTATTAAAATAACTCTGACTTAAGCCGTGCGTTATTACCGCTTCGAAGTCGGTTTAGAAGCGGTTTAAAACAGCTTAACGAAACAGTTTAGAATTTTACGGTTTTTTATCTTTCATTTTGCTATTAAAATATGTTTTTAATTAGATTCAGTTTAGAGAATTCTGTTTCAAAGTAAGAAATTGATCAAAAATTAAATCTTTCTAAGAATTCAACGAGCTATACTTTCTAAAATATTTTTTTTGAAATATAATATGAAATAATATATCTTTTTGTTGTTATGAGCAATTTTATCCCAGTACAACCATTGAAAAATGTGGGGAAAAATTTCAGTGCAGAAAAGTATGGGTTAGGAGAATATTAAAAAAATTTAATTTAAATTTTTCCATTTGAATTTTTTGATCAATTCGCTAGATTCGCTCAATTCAAAACATAAAGACAAAAATTTTTCAATACAAAACTATAGAGTACATGAATTTGAAAAAAATTTCTTTTTCAACTGCATAAAATTTTGAAATTTTTGAATTGAGCGAATCGAGCGAATTGATCAAAAACTTCAAATGGAAAAATTTTAATTAAATTTTTTTAATATTCTCCGATTGGTTTAGGTGAGTTAATGAAAGAAAATTTTTTTTTAACTTAACTAAAATTTAAACAAAATTAAGAGAGGCACTTTTTTAAATAAAATAATATGACTAGCAAATTTCAGATAAAATTAATCGCCATTTTTTTTTACCAATCCTTGCAAATAATCTACAAATATTAAATCAATTTTAATTAAATGGCGACATTTATCAATCATATTAAAAATTTAAAACAAAAGACATTAGTCAAGTCACTTGCTTTTAATTTCTAATTAAGAATTAAACCAATAGACTCCACTAAATCTCGTATGAATATCTTTTAACAAGGCGAAGATTTTTTTTCCTGTACAAGCTTTGAAAAATTCAAAAATTTATATATATTTATATAAAAAAATCAAAAGAAAAAAAGAAGGATCCCAAAAAAATATAATTATCTAAAAAAATTGAGGTCGATGAATACCATATTACCTTGCGACGAAGTGCATGCACTAAAACTCGAAACGAGATTTTAGTGCATGCACAAGCCTCAAAGGGGCCCATGTTAAATTAACCCCTAGTAAAAGAGCGTGCGCTAATTTTTAGTTTTTGGGTTTTTTCAACGCATCAACAATAGAAATTTAGATTTAAATGTCGCATTAGAAATAAAATTTTCTTTTTAAGCACCGCACTAAAATGCGAAATTTTTTTAATTTAATTTTTTTTTTCATATATAAGAATTTCAGATTTTGATGCCGGATCTAAAATCAAAAAATCAAAAAACTTAAAAAAACTAAAAAAAAATGATTTTTTATTTTAAAAAGTTAATTTTAGGTCTAAGTGCCGTGTCTAAAATTGGTTGATTCCCACCTGATTAAACAAACATATTTTTATCATTACAATTATGCAAAAATGACTCAACAGTTGCCTGGTCAATAGAAAAAAATTGTTGCAAATTTACAGGATAAGTTATATATTTTTAAGAGATCTTTTTAAAAATGATTAAATATTTTAAATAAAATAAATTTTTTAATCTGTTACTTACAAGACAGAATATATCAATATTTTTTAAGTTAAATTTGACGGGAAAAAAAATAATTAGAAATTTTTCTTTAATCCGGCAAAATATTCTTTTTCCCTAATGCCAGACTATCAAGGGTTCGGCATTTGCGATAATCCGGCGAAAAAGAAAAGAAAATTTTGGATAGAAAAATTACATAGAAAATTTACATCGAAAATTTTTACATGAAACAACGCTTTAATACGCATGCCATAATTTAAAATTTTACTCTAAAATTATTTTAATTAACAAATCTTTTAAGGAACTTAGTTTAAAATTTTAGAAAAAATGTGAATAAACTCTAATCAAATTTTAGAGTAAAATTTATTTTTTATTTAAATTCAATATCAAAAAAACAGACAAATTTAATTCAATCCAAATTTAATCTAAAATCATTTTTACACTGTTAGCATTAAATGTAAAATTTTAGCTAAAAATCAACATTTAAGTAATCGCGTTTGTCTGATTGAAAAATCATCAAAAAAAGTTTACACAAATTAAACAAATTTTTATTTTAATGTAAGATTTTTTAGCGCTTTAAAATTTTTTACTTTCGGATAAATTTTTTTTTAAATTTAAATAAAATTATCAATTTTATTAAAATGTAAAGAAAAAAAAAGAAACAAATTTTTTACATAAATGCAAAAAATAATTTAATAAAAATGAGATTTATTTTAAGTATAGATTATTTTACTTTTAGATGTAAAAAAATTAAATGCTTATTTAAGGCGAAAAAATTTGAGAAAATAGATTCATTTCAAAATATTTAAAAAAAAATTCAAATTAAAAAAATTATAAGAATTATATTTTTAGATAAAGAATGATATATCTAAGAGATATTAATGAAGTTAGGTGAAAAACCCTCAATGAACGCAAAACTAAAAGACTCGAGTCAATTTTTTTAAAATTTTATGATAAATATAGTCTGTGATATCAAGTTAGGTTTCAAAAATCTTAATTTAATAATACTCTTTATTTCCAACTTCTAAATCATAAATTTAAAATCATTTGAAAAAATACTGTTAAAAATTATTTAAAATATTGATATATAAAAATTCAAATTTAATATAAACACTCATGCTTTATTTTTTTATTAAATTACTTAATTAAAACTTGAAAAGTTTCTGAAATGATTATTTTCCTAAAATTTGAACATACATTGTCCTTTCTTCTTAAAAGTATAGCCAATTCATTACCAGTTCTTACTAAACGATAATTTTTTTTTATGATAGATCAGATAAAAATGCACTTTTATCAATAAAATTTTTTTTTTTCAAAATGCACTTATATAGATAGTAAAATATTTTTTAAATTAATGTAAAAAATATTTTTGTTAAATGTAAAATTAAATTTTACTTTTAAGTATTAAAGGATTTTTGTTTTTTAATTTAAAGTCAAAAAAAAATTAGTTAACGTAATTGCTCGATTTTTATGACAGAGTGTTATAACATTAAAAAGATTATACAATTACATGTCATTATTAGAAATATTGACATGTCATAAAAATCGAGCATTTACGTTAATTGTAAACAAAATTTTTACCAAAATGTAAAATTCAGATTATACATTAGAGTTGAATTTGTAAATTTTACATATATGTTGGCAACTCTAAAAATCCACTTTAATGTAAATTTTTCTTTACTTTTAATGCTAACAGTGTATAGAAAATTAAATTAAATAAAATAGATTTTTTTTATTTTGCAGAAATATTGCAGACTAAGCTGTACGGTGTAACTTCCAAAGTTTCACAAAGTTGAATAATTTTTTCTTTGCACGCATCATTTTTCTAACTTTTATAAGAGTTTGAATATTTTGTAATTGTAAAATGTAAAAAAATATTTTGAAAGCTTTTGGTATTAAATTATTTAGCTAAGAACAAATTAGATATTTGTAAATGATTTAAGTGCAAAAATTCAAGATGAATTATATTTTATGATATTGATAATTTAATTCCAAAATTTTGAAAAATAACAAATAATTTGGCAGTATTTCTTATTAGCAAATTTGAGGTTTCGCAAATTCAAAACGTCAACTTTTACTTAAATTCGAAAAATATTTCCAATCGTTATCCTCTTCAATAAAAACCAAAACATGTCTGCTTTAAATTTCTAATTAATCTTTTGAAATGCTACATATTGTATATTAAAATAAATTAGTATGAAGCATATGATTTTCTATACCCATAAATATTATATAAATATAAAATAGATTAACTTTTAACGACTTCACAATCGCAAATGATTACCTTAATTTTTATTTCTTTTACTTTATCACTTTTTTCTAAATCAAATTGTCAATATGTAAATGACAATCTTCTCAATCCTGTAACCAATATTGTTTGTAAAAATCCAAGGCAATACGGTTTCGTTAAGCGTTCCTGCTCAAATGTCTACTACACAGTAAGTGACTTAGCAATGGATTGGTTTTCAGCAGAAAATTATTGTCAGTCGTTAGGAGGCCATTTAGCCACATCTAAAAATTTAGATGATGACAAATATCTTCATTGTAAGAAAATTAAAAAAAAAAAATTAAAAAAAATTAAGTTTAATATTTTTCATAGCGGTTTTGAGCGATAAATGGTACAATATCAGTAATTTGAATCATGGATTTTTTTGGAAAGAATGGTCTTCTCAAAATTCAGGTTATTGGATTGGGGCTTTTCGCTCGGTTTTAACAAATACTTGGACTTTTGTTGATGGCTCACAAGTGTTTTTTACAAAATGGACAAAAGGACAGCCAGACGATTTTAAGAAAAGTCAAAATGCCTTAATAGATAACTTTGCATTTTCTAGTAAAAGCTATATCGGATGGAATGATATTTCACAATTTTCATACAATTTTCATGTTATTTGTGAATTGAAATGCTAAATAAAACAATAAATTTAAAATCTAATACTTTTTCTTTAGTTTTAAACCCAGTAAAAGATTTTCAAATGTGTCATTAATGATAAATTATGTGTCTATATTGACACATAAAAAATTTATCGAGAGAGAAATGAAAAGAATGAAATGTTTTTTTTTAGTAGTAGTAGTAGTAGTAGTAGTAGTAGTAGTAGTAGTAGTAGTAGTAGTAGTAGTAGTAGTAGTAGTAGTCCCAGTCGCTGCGACACTTAATTCTGAAAACTTCTTCGTCAATTCTGGCTTTAAACCCGTTTACTGTTCTTGACTTGATTGCATTCATTGATAGTTCGTTCCAGACTTTTGCAACTCGATTTGATAGAAAATGATAGCGACAATTTCCTCTTTTGTTGATTTCTCTAACTAATCTCATATCGTTTTGCCTTCTCAAATTTAGCGATAGACTTTTTGCAAAATTTACCCCTTTTATTAGTTTTTCATTTTCGTAACGATTTGCAATTTTAAACATTTGTATTAAGTCGCCTCTTAGCCTTCTGTCTTCGAGACTCGACAAATTCAAAGCCTTCAGTCGGTCCCCGTAAGAAAAATCTCTGATTGAGCTCATCAATTTCGTCGCCCTTCTTTGGACCCTTTCCAAAATGTCTATATCAGTCTTGAGTGAAGGAGACCACACACTTGCCGCGTAATCTAAGTGAGGATGTGTATAGTGGTACAATTGTTTCCCGGTCCAAGTACGAAAATGAGTTTTTTTATTTGTCCAAGTATACTATTGGCTTTAGCAGCAGCTATTTATTTACAAGATGCTTAATGTTATACTTACACTGTCTTAAATTATAAGTTTTTCTATCTTTTACTTCGCCCGCGTCACTTTGATTCGTTTTTGTTTACTGTACAGTGTTTTTTCTCAGTTTTTGTAAACAGAATTAGAAAATTTTACTGTAATGAAACAATAATCGAGCCTGAATCGAAAATATTATTATTCTATAATTTAGTCAAATCTTGGTTGGGACTTAAAAATGTCCATGAGTAATAAAATTCTGCTCAAAATTTCCATTTTTTCATTTACCTTTCATCAAATGAAAGAATTAATATTTACATTAAAGTCACATAATCAAAATTAATTTAAATAAGTAAATGTCTCAAAATATAGAGTCCAATTATCGAAGCAAGTATTTTTCACTTTAATGGTACATTAAAGAGATAGAAATATTGACATTAATGTGACAATTTTTTTTCCATGTAATGTACAACAAAAATCTTAGACTGGGAATAAAGATAATAATAAAAATGAAATTTTTTGTTTCAACATACAGTACAATTCTGAATTAAGTTAACACTCGGCTTAAGCCAAAATTTCGGAGCGGCTTAAGTCGGCTTAAACGGTTTTGAAGCCAAGTTTTGAGCGGCTTAAGCCTGGCTTCGAAACCTGTTAACTTAGTTCAGAATTGTACTGTAGAACTTTTTTTGATCTTTTGAATTTTTTAGGCTTTCAATTTGACATTTCTACAAAATTTTTCATTTTATAAAAAAATTAAATTATCATTTAAATTTCAAAAAAATATTCTGAAATACCGAAACTTTATATTTTTGATTATTTGTACCGTAAAGTCGCGTTCATAGCCATTCTCTTACAAAAACATGAGAAATGCGTGAAATTACATTCACCGACCCATGTCAAATGCTAAAAATTAAAAAAATATAGTTTTTAAAATCAAATTGATTTTAATCAACTACTTGATTAAAATAAAATTTTACCTAAATGAAATTACTTGAATAATGGTTACTATAAACATATAAATGCTGAAAAAGTTGAAGGGTCTAAACATTTTCCTAAAAAATAAATCGGGAATCATTCTTTTGACCTACGAAAATCTATAAAAAATCAAAATATAAACTTAATCTCTAATGAAAATTCATTAAGGACCCACATTTTTTTTTTGAAGAAATATTCGGTTAGTGCCATTTGCAAGGAATAAAAAATTTTGCACGCATGCTCAATACACTTTAAAGAGACTGGGTAATTACGCAATTATACCCAAAAATCAACACTTAATTACATTTAATCGTAACCGAAAAACGTTTTTTTTGCCCTATCTTAGTTACATAAAATTATATCTGCTTAGACAAAAAATTAAATTGTTTAAATACTAAAATGGTTTGTTGAATTTTAACTTTTTTATTTAAAATAAAAATACTCTACAACACGAGACCTCATCATATTGAAGAAACGCCTATTCTTAAAAGAAGAAAGCCATTTCACTAAAATTTTACCAAAAACCTCCAAAAAATTTAACAAACAATTCAGGCCTGTGCAAAAAAATGTTCTGAATAGATTTTTTTATGATAATCTATTCATTAATACTATTCATAAACCGACAAGAGTTGAAACAATTAAGAACAAAAACAATGATGTTCATAAAATAATAACGACATTTATTGACGTTTTTTTACACAAACGATTAGATCAATTTGGTATTTCGAAAAAAAGCTTAGTTGTGGGTTTCCCATTCAGTGACCACAAATTTGTTTGTGTCGGATTAGGAGTTAATCCAATCATAATGATAATAAAGTTATTTATGATCGAAACTTAAATTAAATTAATAAGATAAAATTGTAAATAAAAAAAAACTTCGAATTTAACTGAAGTTTTTTAAGTATGAAGAAACATTTAGCGAATGGAGCCATCTAAAACACAACAATTAAACTAATATAGGTTCGATAACTCCTATTAAAAAATTAAATAAAGCCAAAAATATTGTCTTATCACTTGATCGAGAGCTAAAATTAGCTAAACGTAAAAAAGATTTCTTATATATACTGTTGTGACTGCTACCAAAAACCGAACCGACTGGGATAATTATACTGAATCTCTGAAGTAAATTTAGCATAAGATTTTTACTGGGTCGATATCAATTGACCTCTGAATATTCAAAAAAAAAGCGAGAAAAATTTAATGATAATTTTTTGAATTTTTATGTCATAAGACCGAGTCATGAAATTAATGAAAAAGATTGGGCACATTGTAACGATTGTAATTTTCTGAGGAATGAATAAAATACTTAGTTTTTATTAACCCTTATCCGTCGAAAATATAAAATTTTACCTTAAATGCTAAAATGGGTCAATTTTGACCCGAAATTTTTTCATTATTTTTTGCTCGGTTAACGGCTGAAATGGGTCATTTTTGACCCGTTTATATAGATTCATAAATTTTATTTCAAGAGAATATAAAAAAAGATAAATAAGATCTTATAAATTCTTGATAAAAAGGATAAATTGAAAAAAAATGAAAAAATCAATCTAAAATTAATTCGGTAAATCAGAAACAAAAAAATAAAGGATGTTTTAGAAAAAATATTTTTTTCAAAGTTAATTTTTAATTTAATTTGTGATAAAAAAAGAGAGCTATTAATAAAAGTTACGCTTTAACCACAAGGAAAAGGATTAAAAACAGCTATTTAATTGATTTTAATAGTAGAAAATATTAAAAATAAGCTTGGGTCAAAATTGACACATTTCAGTCGTTAACGTAGCTTCGGGTCATTTTTGACTAAGTTTTAGACGGATAAGGGTTAATACTCTTTTGACACAATTAAAGAAAAATAGAAAATATAAATTTGAATTTGACTGGAATTAAAGAAAATACAAAACATATTGAGAGAAAGAGGACAACAACAAATTCTCTAAATTAAAAATTTATGATTCCTTAAATTAAAAAGAGAAATAAAAACTAAACTTACTTTTAAATTAATGAAAAACGTCCAAACAATCAAACGATTCTATTTTCAACAAAAGACAGCACCGATTTTATATCATAAAATTAAATTGTCACAAAATCGAAGGTCATTAAATCGAGGTTAAACTGTTTAGTCTCTAAGTCGCTATCTAACTCTAATAGATTTATTGATAGTTAATAGAATCAAAAAAAACTGAATACACCAGGTTTTAAATTTTTGAATATAGCGGATCAACAGATCATTAAAGCAATAAATGACGTTACTGGTATACCAACAAAAATTTTGAAAGAAACAGCGCTAATTTTAGCACTACTTCATGCAAAACTTTTCAATAATTGTATGGAAACTTGTATAACTGATGAGTTGAAAACTGCTGTTGTGACTCCACTTTTCAAAAACAAAGGTTCTTGAAATGATGTTAACAACTTTAGAGGTATATCGGTCCTTCCACCAGTAAATAAAATTTTAGAAATTCCTATAGAAAAACAAAAAGGACACAATATTGAATTAAATATAATCTTATCGTCTGCTCAACATAGTTTCAGAAAGATTTTTTTGGTATATCAGTTAAGTCATTTATTGCTTTAATGATCTCTCCATCCGCTATATTCGAAAATTTAAAACCTGATGTATTCAGTTTTTTTTGATTCCTTTAACAATTTGAATGTCGAATCAATAAATCTAGTAGAGTTACTATTTTCAGATAGCGACTTAGAGTATATACAGTGTAACCTCGATTTTATGACCTTCGATTTTTTGACAATTTAATTTTATGGCATAAATCGGTGCTCCGCATTTTTAATTTAATTTCAAATTTTTATTTATTTTTTCTGGAATTTGTACTTTAATACCAAACTCAATAGACCGGGTTTTAAAATTCAAAAATTAAATTTAAACCTCGTACTAAAAAAATTTTTTTGATATTCGATTCGGAATCAATAACCGAAAAAGTTTTAACATGGAAAGGATGATCTATGGTATACGGTCTATATTAAAAAATCAATTTTAAGTATGTGGACTAATTAACGAGAAATTACGGTATTTAAATTTTTCATTATAAACTTTAGTTCGCCCTATAAAAGTTGATTTGATTTTTGTTTACAGATTGATTATTTTGTTGAAAATCAAATCGTTTGATTGTTTGGACGTTTTTCATTAATTTAAAAGTAAGTTTAGTTTTTATTTCTCTTTTTAATTTAAGGATTCATAAATTTTTAATTTAGAGAATTTTTTACGTTTTGATTAATTCATTTTTGTATTTTCTTTAATTCCACTCAAATTCAAATTTATATTTTCTATTTTTCTTAAATTATATCAAAAGATTATTAAAAAAAAACTAAGTATTTATTTCATTCATCTTATATTAATCATCTCCCAATTAAATTTTGCTGACAAAAAATTGAACCAATCTTTTTAATTTTAACACAGATTTGATTAATTAAAATTAATTTACAAAATATGTACTAAAAATTAACTATGAACCATATTTGGCGTATATAATTCTTATATTTTTAAGCGAAATATAAAATCATTTTTAAATAAATTTTTAAAAAACTATTTCTAAAATAATGTTTTTTCAAATTTCCATTTGTTTCTTAATTACAGTATTGGCATTGAAAGTAAATGCATTTGTACATGACAGTTTACTGGAATCGAAGCGACTTTCGGTATGTAAACAACCAAACAGTTATGGCTTTAGCCAACGAGTAGGCATAAATAAGCATTATTTAATCAGTGATCAAAACTTTGATTGGATGAACGCTGAGTTGTATTGTTTGAATTTTGGAGCTCATTTACCTATTCCAACAAATGCTGAGGATACGAAATTTTATAGAAGTAAGTTTGAAAAAAAAATTCAATCTTGTTCTAACCTCCCATGGAAAAACTCAGATTGATGGGATCTCCCGATTGTTAAAATTAAATCTCTATATTGTAAAGTCGGGTCTCTTATACTTCAATATCATTGATATTGAAAATTCAATATCAGTGATTTTCAATATCAATTAATTAATTCACACTTAAATGATATTTGTTTCAATATCAAGGTAAAATTTTAAATATCAGAATGCAAGTTTCAATATCAGATTGATTGGTTCGTAAATTAAATTATCTGTTTTCGTCAAAATCTATCTGTTTTCAACAAATTATTTTTCTTTTTTTTTGATTAATTTTCAATTTTTACAAAAATTTAATACTTTATAAGCATGCAGGCTGAAAAGAGGGTTTATACCGCTCGGATAAGCCTGTGGAGAAGATTCCTCCAGAACTATATTAAATAAAAAAAAAAATAAAAATCTGTTTTCGTCGTTAAAAAAAATAGCTAAAACGAAAGTTACTTTTTGTACGCTTGTTCAAAAAAAAACATG
>NTPY01000635.1:253856-264728 GCA_002922825.1 Brachionus calyciflorus | reverse complement strand
GCATGCACTTAAAACCAGTTTTGGGTTTAACTGCATGCGACTCCGCGCAAGGTTATACGGTAATAATTGGAATAAATAATAAAGGTTCACTTTTTTAAGATAAGGTTCCTAGAAAATTAGGTTTTTTTCGCAACTATCGTTTTTACCTAAGTAAACAGAAAAAACTTTAACTTAAAAAAGTGAAATTGTTTTATTTTCAGATGTAAAATTTCATAGTTATTAAAAATAATATTTAAATAAGAATATAAATATTCAAAAAGAAAAACTTTTATAAAATTTTAAATTAATTAAGGTAAATTTGAATTTTAATTGAAAAAAATGTATCTGCTTATAGCCGAGTAAGGATGAAGGATCACTAAAAAATAGTAGAACCCCAGTACAAATTTCATGGGCTAATTAAGTTTTTCAGTTGATTAATTACACAAATCGACTTTAAAACAAGATTAATAATAATAATAGGAAAAATTATAGGAATAATAATAGAATTTTAATAGGAAAAATTTTTTGAAATTTAATTTTATTTGTTTTAGTTAGTCCTCAAAAGTTAACGTAAATGCTCGATTTTTATGACATGTCATTATGTTTCGAACATTGGTTGAAAAAATCAATCTATGATATGTCATAAAACCCGAAAATAGGCCTTTTTTCGAGAAATTGGTAACCATTTTTATGACATGTCAGAAATATAGGAAATAAAGTAAAAAAAAAGAGAAAATATGCCCAATTTAATATAAATATTATATAATAAAGAAAATAACTTACCCAATCGATCAATTATTTCGGAAAACGTTAATCAACTTATCCGCCTAGTTTATTATTTCTTTGATTTTTTTTTAATTTAAATCAATTTTTGTTTTTTTATATTTTTCGAAAAATAAAAAAAGTTTAAATAATCAATTATTTGAAAAGAGAACGTTTTAAAAAAAATTAATCCCTCATAGAGGATTGTTAATTTTTTATTTTCAACCTTTTTTTTTTAAATTCTGTTTTTCACATGACCGTTCCTTTTCTTAAAACTAAAAAAAAAATTTTAATTACACCAATTAATTTATATTTTTTTTTATTTATTTTAGAAAATTTATGTAAGTAATTTTCTTATATTTTTTTTCTGCCCAATTTAATATTTATATTATTCCCCTTAATTTTTCTTTTTATTTTTTTTATATATCTAATTGCCCAATTTAATATACATTTTTCCCTTTATTTCCTATATTTGTGACATGTGATAAAAATGGTTATCAATTTCTCGAAAAAAGGCCTATTTTTTGGTTTTATGACATGTCATAGATTGATTTTTTCAACCACTGTTCGATAACGACATGTCACTATATGGAATAATGACATGTCATAAAAATCGAGCATTTACTTTATCTATTTTAGTTCAAATATTTCAATTAAAATCAAGGAAATTCTAATAATGGAAGTTAAAATAATTAAAATTTGTTTAGTAAATTTTTTAAATTTTTTATTCAAAGATCTTCTCGAAACTAGTGTAAAAACGTTTGAGTTTAGAAATCAGGGTCACTTTTACGCTGATTCGAGCTTGGGAAGTACTGGTTATTGGTTGGGTGGATATCGTTCTCAAGCAAATGAGACTTGGTTTTGGGTTGATGGAAGTAAATTTACAAATACTGAATGGCTTGAAAATGAACCAAATAATATGGGAAAATTTGAAAATGTAGCGCATGACTGGTTTAAAATTGCGGAAAAGAAGTGGGTAGGTTGGAATGATTGTCCGATATGGGTTTTTAATTATTATACAATTTGTGAACTTAAATGCTGAATTTTCTTTTAATTAAACTGATTGAAAAATTAATAATTGTTAATTTTTTTTATTTGAGTAAAATTTGTGTCAGGAGTCTGAGCCCGGACCTTTGATTCAATTAGTTTCGCTATTTAATTAAAAAATCTACATTCTTAAACAATCGAGTCAAACTATTGAGTTATTATCAGCGTTCTAGATCATTTTAAAAGAAAAATAAATTTATAGATATATTTTTTACAAATTTTCAAATGGATCTCTTTTTCAATTTTCATGGAAAAAAAGACGGTGCAGGATCTCAAATTATTTGACTTTTACTCTTCCTTTTTTAAGAATGAATTAATTTTTTTTCAAAAATTTAACAAAAACTTTATTTAAAATAAAAATGCTTTATTTTTTGAAAAAAAATTTCGACTTCATTTTTTAATATAAAAATTACAATTTTAAAAAAAACTTTCAAATTTTAAATCTTTTCAAAATTTTCTTTTAAAAATAAACTAATATTAATTATTAATATATTTCAAAAATCCCTCTCTATAAAGAACACGTTCCTTTCCTTTTTATGAAGGTTGTTGAAAAAGAGGAGATCTGATTGGTAGAAAGAATCTATACTAAGTAACCACCGTTTATTTATCAGACAGACTAAGCATATTACACAAAACAGTTTTCAGAATTGTTGATATTATTTGTTAAAGGCACATTATGCAATATTATGACAAAAATTGTACAAAATAAGGGACAATATGTTCCCCACAAAAGAATAACTTTTCCACACAATTGAAAATATTTTCCCCACGAACACGATTCTCCTCAGCACAAATGACTTTTTAACACAAAAATTTTGTGTTTTTATGTTAAAATATAGTATAAATTTATTAAAATTATTTTTTGTGAAAACACATTCTTTGTGCGAATAAAATTTGTTAAATAAACTTAATTTTTGTTTTATTGAATAAATAATATTAAAAAAATAACAAAAATAAAAGTGTGTTATATTTTTAATAAACATTCGAAAATTTATTTGTTTGTTGTTAATTTTTTAGTTAAAAATTGATTAAAAATTGAAAAATAATAGAGACATCTTTATTGGAGCATTTTATCTTTAAAGCATTATATATTGTCCTTTTGATGATTAAATTTTTATTATGTATATCATGCAATGTAATACTTGTCAAAAATTCGAATTTCAAATTTTAGAAAGATGTCTCTAATCTATTTTAATTGAACCAAAACAAAAACAGGGATATTATTAAGAATAAAAAACAGATTCAGACCGTATTTAAACTCGAAATTTCGAATTTATGAAAATTAAAAGAAGGCTGTATGGCGCTACGTCACTTAACAACTCGGGGTTCATGCATTAAAGACTCTGTTTCCTTCCTTAATCCTGGGGGCTATTCAAAATAGCTTGAATTAAAATGAATCAATCAAAATAGCATTTATTTACAAATAGCAAAATCAAAATAGCCAATAAAAATCGCAAATAAATCTACAAAAAAAGCAATTAATAAAAAAAGCACAGGTCAATTGAGCAAATTTTAACTGAACTTTAGTTTGTATCAAGAAAGAAAAAGATTTTCTTTGGCGTTTATTACTTAATCAAAATCAAATTTTCTATTTATTTATCATTCATTTATTTTTCAAAAAGAATCAAATTTTTAAAAATTTGATTCCAAAAATTGTTTTTCAACTTTTTTTTTTCAATAGATTCTTATTAATTCGAAAAAAATTAATATGTGGCTGAAGGACTAAGACTTGGTTCAACTTCATCTTGAGACGCTTGGGGAAGTCTATACGACCTTTGTTTGATAGGTGCTGTGTTTCCAGTGTTTATTCGGTGTTCGGTTAAATTGGTGCGGTCTGTACTGAACTCCGACCATTGAAAAACATGCTGGAATTTTTAAAAAGTTGAAAGAGCTGATTGCGTTCATTAACGTCTAAGTTTTCACCAATTTTGATTTTCTTAAGTCCATTTTTACGTCTTCTCGTTTGTTTTCCTGCTCTTTTTTTGAATCTTGACTATCATCCGTTACCATCGCTTCTTCAGCGTAAAAAAAACACCCAATTATTGCTTCTTTGTCAACAAAAGCGTCTTTTCCACTTGCGTTTAGTACACTGAGTAACACAGTACCGTCTTCCTTGACAGTGTTCAAACTACTTGCCAATATGATACCTCTCGTAAGGTCTTTGATTGTCATTGCTTTAGGTTCAAACATTACTTCATCATTCGGCTTGAAATGTTTAACTTTGATTTTGACCAAATTTTCTGAATTTGCTCTTATGAATATCTTGTTTTCAAGTTCTATGTTATATGCTTCGATGACTGGTTATGCATCTTTAATAATGTTGATTCTATGTACTTGATTGTTTTTCTTGATTACAATTTTTTGTTCTGAGAAGTCAAAACTAGCGCCAAATTTATAAAAGAAATCGATACCTAGTATGGCAGGTTCTGAGAGTTTCGCAAAAATAAACTCGTGTTCACCTTCCCATTCATTCATCTTAAGTTTGACGGAGCCAACTGCACATTTGACTTCTTCTGTGTTTAGTACCGACTTGATTGTGAGTTTTGTTTTCTTCAGACACATGCCTTTGGACTGGTTCCCACTCTTGATAAAATTTTCTATTTTATCGGATAAGCATTTGGGTAATGAGTCTGGACTAATAAAAGATGCGCTCGAGCCTGAACCCGCTAAAAATTTTAACCCAACATTTTAATCCGACAACCGCTTTTGTTGCAGCCAACAAAATTTTGACACTCTATTGAGTTTGTTTCTTGAAATTCATCTGAATCTACTTCGTTCTCCGCGTCTATCGTGTAGCGTTGATGGTGTTGTTTTTGGTTTCTCTGACGGCTGAATTTGTTTCGGTTTGTTTGATAGCTTGATCCAGCTTGGTTGTTTGTCGTGGTTTGACTTCTCCAGTTATTTGAACTTGGTCTTCTTTCGTTTTGGTAGCCATTGTTATTCTGAAATCTTAATCTTTTTTGAAAATTACCTGGGTTTTGAGGTCTGGACTAGTTCATCCTTGCCTGGCAATCACTTGCCTTATGTCCAAATTTTTGACAAAAGTTACATGTTCCATTAAACTTGTTTGATCTCGTTCTTGACTGGTTTGATCTCGTTCGATTTTGTTTAAATCGACTTCTTCTTTGATATGGAATTTACCTTGATATATCTCTTTGTAATCAACTGATTTGTCGAATATCTGAAAAATCTCAGGCCATTTCTTGTCTAAAAGCAATTCGTGTTACTATTCGTAAAACATAATAAGTGTTGAAAGTGTTATAAGTGTTAGTTTTGCAGAACTTTATACGAGTTTTTAAAGTCAGGTTAGATTTAAAATATTAAATACAAATATATATGATGTAAATTTAAAAGTCTTATTTATAAAAAAATTGTGTATGGTAACGGTAATGGTAAGGGGTAAGGGGACTATTATATATCTTATCTTTTAAACAATACAGCCCCTTTGTAACGTATTATATTCTAATTCTAAAATATATTAAATTAAAAATTTTACGTGAAAAATTTCTTCATTAAATACAGCTAACTAAATGCGTTAACAACCAATTAAAAGAAATTTTGAATAAACAACAATTACAATTTATATTTTAACATGGATCAACGGCAACATAAAAATTTCAATCAGTTTTCAATTTTTATTTTTTTAATTTTTATTAACTATTATAAAAATTAAAATAAATTACTTAACATTTTTTGAAAAGATTCAAAAAAATTAGAAAATTGAAAATTGATTGAAATTTTTATGTTGCCTGGATCAACCTGGTGGCAATTGTATCAAATGCAAAGAATTCATTCATTAGTTTTTTTTTCTTGAAAAAGATCGAAAAAGGATCAACAAAAAAAAAATTTTAGTCAAAATTCATGATTATTTTTTTATATATTTGTCATATTTTTTTTTAACATTTTGTGAATCTTTCTAAGGGCTTCTTCATTGAGGGGAAGGTATGTTATAACCAAAATTTAATGCTATCTTAAATTTGGGTTATACACAATCACTTTTATTATTTTCTCAACAAAAACAGTCCTAATAAATAAATAAAAACAGAGATCTTTTTTGATAAATTTCTTTGTTTAGTCCGACGTTTTGACAAACGAAGTTGTCATTTTCAATCAATAAATCAAATAATAATGTTAAAATTAAGAAAATTTAATTTTTTAAATTTTAAATTTTTGGTTTAAGTTTGACTGCAATTCAAACTAAATGAATGCAAGTACATATTATTCTACTCAACCCCATTACATTCAGAAAAAGAAATTCTAAAAGTATACAAAAAAACATTTTAAAACACAGAAATGAACTAAAAAAATCAACTTACAAAAAAAAAACAAAGAAAAAATTACCTGTGTTTTAAAATGTTTTTTTGTATACTTTTAGAATTTCTTTTTCTGAATGTAATGGGGTTGAGTAGAATAATATGTACTTGCATTCATTTAGTTTGAATTGCAGTCAAACTTAAACCAAAAATTTAAAATTTAAAAAATTAAATTTTCTTAATTTTAACATTATTATTTGATTTATTGATTGAAAATGACAACTTCGTTTGTCAAAACGTCGGACTAAACAAAGAAATTTATCAAAAAAGATCTCTGTTTTTATTTATTTATTAGGACTGTTTTTGTTGAGAAAATAATAAAAGTGATTGTGTATAACCCAAATTTAAGATAGCATTAAATTTTGGTTATAACATACCTTCCCCTCAATGAAGAAGCCCTTAGAAAGATTCACAAAATGTTAAAAAAAAATATGACAAATATATAAAAAAATAATCATGAATTTTGACTAAAATTTTTTTTTTGTTGATCCTTTTTCGATCTTTTTCAAGAAAAAAAAACTAATGAATGAATTCTTTGCATTTGATACAATTGCCACCAGGTTGATCCAGGCAACATAAAAATTTCAATCAATTTTCAATTTTCTAATTTTTTTGAATCTTTTCAAAAAATGTTAAGTAATTTATTTTAATTTTTATAATAGTTAATAAAAATTAAAAAAATAAAAATTGAAAACTGATTGAAATTTTTATGTTGCCGTTGATCCATGTTAAAATATAAATTGTAATTGTTGTTTATTCAAAATTTCTTTTAATTGGTTGTTAACGCATTTAGTTAGCTGTATTTAATGAAGAAATTTTTCACGTAAAATTTTTAATTTAATATATTTTAGAATTAGAATATAATACGTTACAAAGGGGCTGTATTGTTTAAAAGATAAGATATATAATAGTCCCCTTACCCCTTACCATTACCGTTACCATACACAATTTTTTTATAAATAAGACTTTTAAATTTACATCATATATATTTGTATTTAATATTTTAAATCTAACCTGACTTTAAAAACTCGTATAAAGTTCTGCAAAACTAACACTTATAACACTTTCAACACTTATTATGTTTTACGAATAGTAACACGAATTGCTTTTAGACAAGAAATGGCCTGAGATTTTTCAGATATTCGACAAATCAGTTGATTACAAAGAGATATATCAAGGTAAATTCCATATCAAAGAAGAAGTCGATTTAAACAAAATCGAACGAGATCAAACCAGTCAAGAACGAGATCAAACAAGTTTAATGGAACATGTAACTTTTGTCAAAAATTTGGACATAAGGCAAGTGATTGCCAGGCAAGGATGAACTAGTCCAGACCTCAAAACCCAGGTAATTTTCAAAAAAGATTAAGATTTCAGAATAACAATGGCTACCAAAACGAAAGAAGACCAAGTTCAAATAACTGGAGAAGTCAAACCACGACAAACAACCAAGCTGGATCAAGCTATCAAACAAACCGAAACAAATTCAGCCGTCAGAGAAACCAAAAACAACACCATCAACGCTACACGATAGACGCGGAGAACGAAGTAGATTCAGATGAATTTCAAGAAACAAACTCAATAGAGTGTCAAAATTTTGTTGGCTGCAACAAAAGCGGTTGTCGGATTAAAATGTTGGGTTAAAATTTTTAGCGGGTTCAGGCTCGAGCGCATCTTTTATTAGTCCAGACTCATTACCCAAATGCTTATCCGATAAAATAGAAAATTTTATCAAGAGTGGGAACCAGTCCAAAGGCATGTGTCTGAAGAAAACAAAACTCACAATCAAGTCGGTACTAAACACAGAAGAAGTCAAATGTGCAGTTGGCTCCGTCAAACTTAAGATGAATGAATGGGAAGGTGAACACGAGTTTATTTTTGCGAAACTCTCAGAACCTGCCATACTAGGTATCGATTTCTTTTATAAATTTGGCGCTAGTTTTGACTTCTCAGAACAAAAAATTGTAATCAAGAAAAACAATCAAGTACATAGAATCAACATTATTAAAGATGCATAACCAGTCATCGAAGCATATAACATAGAACTTGAAAACAAGATATTCATAAGAGCAAATTCAGAAAATTTGGTCAAAATCAAAGTTAAACATTTCAAGCCGAATGATGAAGTAATGTTTGAACCTAAAGCAATGACAATCAAAGACCTTACGAGAGGTATCATATTGGCAAGTAGTTTGAACACTGTCAAGGAAGACGGTACTGTGTTACTCAGTGTACTAAACGCAAGTGGAAAAGACGCTTTTGTTGACAAAGAAGCAATAATTGGGTGTTTTTTTTACGCTGAAGAAGCGATGGTAACGGATGATAGTCAAGATTCAAAAAAAGAGCAGGAAAACAAACGAGAAGACGTAAAAATGGACTTAAGAAAATCAAAATTGGTGAAAACTTAGACGTTAATGAACGCAATCAGCTCTTTCAACTTTTTAAAAATTCCAGCATGTTTTTCAATGGTCGGAGTTCAGTACAGACCGCACCAATTTAACCGAACACCGAATAAACACTGGAAACACAGCACCTATCAAACAAAGGTCGTATAGACTTCCCCAAGCGTCTCAAGATGAAGTTGAACATCAAGTAGACGAAATGATGAGGAATAAAGTCATCGTAGAGAGTCAGAGCCCATGGGCAAGCCCAATTGTGCTGGTCAAGAAAAAGAAGCAAGAAGGCAAAAAGCAAGAATATAGATTTTGTATAGATTTCCGTAAACTGAACGAAGCCACTATCAAGAATTCTTTTCCACTTCCACGAATAGACGATACCGTAGACGCTTTAGGCGGCTCTTACGTATTCAGTACCGTGGATTGCGCAGACGGATTTTTTCAAGTACCCTTAGCAAAACGGGACCGTGAGAAAACAGCCTTTATCGCAAATCACAAACTTTATCAATTCATGGTGATGCCTTTTGGCCTTTGCAACGCACCATTCACCTTTCAGAGGCTTATGGACACATTGCTGAGAAATTTGACATGGAATTATTGCCTTGTATATCTTGACGACGTCATTGTATATTCAGTTAATTTCAAGTCACATTTGGAAAGGTTAGAATTAATTTTATCGAAATTCGCTTTAGCTGGTCTCAAGCTAAAGCCACCAAAATGCTGTTTTGGGATGAGTCAAGTTAACTATTTAGGCTATGTAATTTCTGGAGATGGATTGAAACCAGTTGCAGCAAAAACAAAGGTAAAAGCGAACATGGGCGTTCCTAAATCAAGAGAAGAAGTCAAACGTTTTCTAGGGATGTTATCGTATTACAGACGATTTATCCCAAATTTTAACACGACAGCCGCGTGTTTGTTTGAACTTACGAAAAAGAAGGTGCTATATACGTGGTCAAAAGAAGCTGACGAAGCTTTCAAGTTGCTCAAAGAGCAGTTAGTCAAAGCACCCATACTAATTTACCCTAATTTCAAAAATGGTTTTTCAATTTATACGGACGCTTCAGGCCTTGGTATAGGCGCTGAAGCGCCGGTTTTAATTAAGGTTTAGAAGGGAAAATTCATCCCGTGGCGTATGCAAGCCGTCAGTTAAATTCAAGCGAAAGGAATTACTCCACAAGCGAGCGTGAAATGCTAGCAATAGTATGGGCTGCTAAACATTTTCAATCCTATATTTATGGTCGACACATCAAGTTCTTCACTGACCACAAACCAATTAGTACACTCGTAAAGGCAAAAGAGCCAAATGGTTGTTTATACAAACTTCTCCTGAAAATACAAGATCTAGATTACTAAAAAGTGTACTGCCCAGGTAAACAATACACGCTAGCTGATTTATTATCAAGATTAAACGAAGCAAATGTGATTGAGGAACAAGCTAATTCATTAGACATTAAGTTAAACGTTGAGTGGGAACACGAACAAAACAATGATAGGGACTTAGCTTTAGTCAAAAAAGCGTTCAGATCCAGAGATGAAGAAGTATTACAAGACTCTGTTTACTCGAAATTTTGGTGCTTAAACTTCAGCAATCTTCAAATCCAAGATGGAATCCTAAAAATGACGAACAAAGAAGGAAACTTAGTCACCGTTGTACCCAGAATTTTAGTCTATCACGATTCTATTTCAAGCGGTCATCTTTCATTTGAAAAGACTTACAGAAGCATTTCTTCAAGGTTTGTATGGCCTCAAAGTCATAGCTTTATATTGGACTACTGTCTGACGTGTGATATTTGCCAAAGATTCAAGCAGTCTACAAGGAAACCCAATAAACATCCTCTTGTTTGAAAAAAAAATCAACAAAATATGGGACTTAATCTGTGTAGATGTAGTAGGCCCATTGAAGATTACCACTAGAGTTAATCGTTTAATAATTATCGCAATTGATCATTTTTCTAAGTTCGTAATAGCAAGACCCGTATCTGGCTACACAGCGGAGATCACAATTAGGTTCCTCAAGGAAGATAACATCAACAAATTCGGCGTTCCTTTAGCGTGGTTAACCGATAAAGGAAGAAATTTTGAAGCTCAAATATTCGCTGAATTCTGTAGTACTTACAATATCAAGAAATTGAGGACAACGGGTTATCATCCTCAATGCAACGGTCTAGTGGAAAGAACAATCAAAACCATTAAACAAATGTTGAGCACTTTTGTAAATAGTCAGCACGACAACTGGGATGAAACTCCAGAGATCAAAATAGATGAAAACCAACTGGTCAAAGAAATAGACCAAAATTTGGAAAAAGCTCAATCGAATCAAAAGAAACAATTCGACAAGATTCGTCGAATGAAATATGCTTTAACGTAGACGATTT
>NTPY01000635.1:235738-249441 GCA_002922825.1 Brachionus calyciflorus | reverse complement strand
TCCGGTTCGACTTTTTATAAGGCTATTTTTGTCCGGATTAAAGAGAGTTGGCTATATAAGGGTAAAAATAATAAATTAAATTTGTAATATCGGAAAATATAGTCTTAATTTTAAAATTTAAAGAATATTAGTGCCGCTAAATTAAGAAAGAAAAAAAAGAGAGAGTCGTACTGCCAATTTTTTTGGTAAACGAATGAAAAAATTGGTTTCAAAAACAGTTCAAATTCTAATAAAAGTATTCTGATAAATTTTTGTGTTTGTAATTTCATTTTAGTTTTAAATTTTTTAAGAAATTGACCGTATCAATCCTATTGTTGATACGGTGGGTACGGTACGGCAAGGCTACGCTTCGGTTCGGTTCGCTTCGCTTTAGCTACGGTCCGCTTCGCAAAAGATACGGTACGGTTCGCTCCGGCCACGCCAAAGTAGAAAGTTCGCTAGATGTGCAGTATTCTAAATTATCAAGTTTAGAATTTAGAAAAAAAATAACCACTTCTGTGATCTTTTAAAACACATAACACTTATTATGTGTTTTAATTTATAACACATTAAATTAAAATATAAATATAAAATTAATTTATAAATTGTTTACTTTTCTGATTGTCTAGTTTGAAAAACCATTAAAGCTTATTCCACTAGCAATTGCCGAACTTAATACAAAATATTTTTTTTGATCACAAATGCATCTATTAAAAGCTTCTATTACATTAAAAAAAAAATTAAAAAAAAACAAATATGCTTTAATCTTTTATGTCTGAAAGATCTGATTCATCAAAATTATTAATCGGATCTAATTTTACAACTGTAAAAACTGTCTCTGCATCAGCTCTGTCAATTTTAACGTTTGCTGTTTGTTTTGCAAACTTTATTATGTCTAAACTGTTCGGCTTATTGTAAAATCCAATGTTTTTTTTTCTTGTTCGTTTTGATTGCTTTAATTTACCCCATTTGCCAATCGCGCTTTTGGGATCTAAAAGAATTTTATTTTTAAAATAGATTTATTAATTCTCTCTTGTCTTTTTTTTTACCTTCTTCGTTTGAAGAAAATGATTCATCTTTTTCAGATAAATCACTGTCATTGTTGTGTCGTATTGCTTGCCCTTTAGCAACATGAAAAGTCTTATTTACATAAGCTCCTGGAGCTTAACTTGATGGAATAAACCTTTTTCTTGTAGCAAGTAATTTTTCAATTGATCCATTTGCAAGCCTTGAAATTGAATCTACAGCACCTAGTGTCTAAGCCACGAAATCGAGATTGTCAAACTCAGAGCCAATTTGTTTGAATTTTTTAATGCTTTTTTTTTCTAAAGTTTGAAACCTCATCATCTTCACTTTCATCCTGATTTAAATCTTGGTTTCCGGATTGAAAAGCCATGCCAGACATTTTTAATATATCTTCAGCTTTTTTGAGAGCAACGGTCGGTTAGCTTGTAATTGGTCAAGGTACTCGTATTTCTTTTTGAATAGCTTTGTTTGATATTTCGACTTGAAAACAACAAATATGGCATTTAAAATTTGGTTAAATGTGTTCAAATCGAGACAATTGATCAAAAGAGCGAAACAGAGAATTGCAAATTTTCTTTGAAAAGCCACAGAGAATGATATCTTTTTTTTCAACAATTTAACAAAACGATGCATTGATGTGTAAGTCAGTTCAGTGTAATCTGGTTGAATTTGATATTTGCTCAATTCACTCTTTTAGCATAGCTAAAAATACCTTCATCTTTTTTGAATTTCTCAATTGCCGAATGTATTGTTGCCCAGGACATATCACATATCAATAATCTAAATTTTAATGAATCGCCACCACAAAGTTTTAAATAGTTGTGTTTCACTAGTCTGAACATTGAACCTATCTGATAACTGTCATGACGACTTGTCGAGGTTTCGTTCAAGGTTTCGAAGAATCTTTTAAAAGCATACAATAGTTGAGAATTTGACCAAATTGTTTCATATATTTTTGAATATTAACAAGACTTCCAGTAGCATCAACGTGAAGGATTCAACGATTCGGTGGGATGGTTTTTATTGCTTTAATCTGAGAACCTGTATGAAATGTCATATTAAAATCTTTATGGATCTAGAGAAAAAAGAGATTTAAAAAAAACAAATTTGAATTAGTTTTCCTTTTTTCCCTCTAAACTTTGAATATAGCCTCTTAGACATTTGTTTTTGATAGCATCTTGCGCACTTTCTTCAAATGAATCAGGTGAATGAAGAAGGTTGGTTATCAAACAAGTTGACACCATATCTTGGTTCATATACTGGTGAATCATTCGACGGACTCCATCTTCAGAAGGTAAATTTTTGGCACCTTCAGACGCCATTGTGTCAACATAAGCCTTTGATGAGCCGTTACAAAGCAACAATGCCTCCTTTGCCATTTCTATTCTTTTTTCGCCTCTTTTTTAAACATTTTATGGTCGTGGATATTTTCGCTTTCAACTTGTATAATTACTAATTAAAAAAAATTATATTAACCTGAAAATTTTTTATTTTTTTTTATTTAAATTTCTTACATCTTTAATTTACAATTCTTCTTTTTTAACTTGCAATTTCTATTTTTTATTTTTTTTAGACCTAGACTTCTTTTTTTTAAATAAGTGAATATTTAATTGAAATTATTATAATCCTAACAAATTATGTAAACGTTCTGTTTATGTTCTCCAAATTTTGCAATTTTTTCTTTTTTTTTCTTTCACTTTTTGTTTATGTTTTTTTTTTAAATCTTGCAATACAATTACTAGCGCTGTATATAATCGCCAAGAGGCTGAAAGGGAGTACTAAGCTCCATTCCAAACAGCCTGGGAGTTTCCCAAACTATTTTTTTAAATAAAATAAATAAATAAATAAATTGTATAATTACAAAGCTCAATTTTGCAAAGTCCGGTTTTTTTATTAATCCAAAAAAATATTTAGCTGCACACTTCTCAAATCGACAAGAAGCTGAAGCTCTTAAATTTTTGAAATAAATTTATTTAATTAATTTTTTTTTATTTTTTACCTGAAAAAACGGCATCTGATCTTTTATTGCCAGGATAAACTCTCGCTATATTTCCTTGTAAATTTATTTTTTCTTTTTCATAGTTGGTTATTTGGGTATTAAGCGAATAAACCCAATCACCTTGTAGCTTTTTGGCGTTTTTTCGATTCGGATCGTCTTTAGAATTAGTAATTAAAGATTGTAATACAGAGTTCTCGATTACAATTTCAATTTTTTGATTAACAGGTTATTGCAAAATATTAGACATTTTTGAAAAAATTATTTAAAAAAAAATTAGATTTTAAGAATATTTAAAAAAGTAAATACCTTTATTTTTTTCAGTTTAGATGAACTCAAAGCTCATTGGATTCAATTTTTGGTTACTTAATTTTTGTAAAGGCGCGCAATTTTTTTTTATTTCGGTGGCATGTTATGCACCAACAGAGTGTCTTTCTTTAACTATTATAAAATGTAGTTATATTTACTTACTAGATAAAATTTTTTGTTATATTATTCTCTGTTTCAATATATTGTTTGGATAATTATTTTAGATTCCAGAAATAAAGACTTGATACAAACAAATCTCTCTATTTTAATTTATTTATCCTTCCCCAAATGGATTAAGAACCTCACTTCTTAACATTGGTGCCCCAAGTGAGGAGTTAGTACTATATTGGTTTTAGTTCCGTGATATTCTTTTCGTTTTTCTTGGTGAAGTCAGGTGATAACAAACCTGTGTTACTTATCGTATCAATTTTAGTAGAATCCTATTTAACATTATGGTGGCCTACATTAGGAATGTAATTAATGAAAAACCAGTTCATTTCTTAGCAGATTTTTCAACAAGTCTACTGATCTATTTTGTGTTAAAAAAGGGGAGGCAAGCCTACAACTCTGTATGGATGTCTCCAGTGCGGGTCGAAAATAAAATGTACCATTTAAAGAGTAAACTTAATGAAAATGTCCCAGCACCTTGTATTTTCAAAAGAGATGGAATAAATTTTGAGATTTGGATCGAGCTATTCGAAGCATATGCTCGCAAATATGAGCCTGGACTTTGGGAAAATCTTCTATGTATGTTTCTTGACGAGGAATTTTTAAAACAGCTAACTATTAATGCCTTTACTGAATACGATCAAATGAAAAAAATAATTAAAAGTGAGTTGAATAAATATAATTCTTCAAGTGAAAATACCGAAGACATCACATCAGCTATAGAGAATTTTTCTAAGTTTTTCAAAAATCCCGATGAAACTATAGAAATCTATCTTAGAAGGTTTCTATCTCTAGCAGCTAAATCTGAAAAAGAATTAACCCTAGTTAGTTATTTTTTGAAAAATTTAAAAGATATCCAGCTAGAAAAATGTATTCGACAGAGAATTTCCTTACGAGATTCATAGGCTAAATCAACCGAAATACAGCCGTTGTCAATTAAATATATTTTTTCTTACGCAAAGTCTTACGAGGCTGGTACATTTGCTAAAGAAATAACACCGGAGATTAATGAGCAAATTTCAGAAGAGGATTCACCAGCAGCTGTAAACGTGGTCTCAAAGAACACAAAATTAAAGACGCATTCAAAGTATAAAGCAAATCCAAACGAAACCAATGGCACGCCTGCAAAATCAAGTAAAAACCAAGAGCACTCTTTAAATAACAGAGAAAATCAACAGGGTAAAAGTATTGATTTTTATGGGAAAAAAATAGGAGTTATCGTTTAAGTTTAGGAAAAAATAATTTGAGCTCTACTCGTATAACTGGCACCGCAATATTAAATAACACTAAAATTAGTTATCTATGTGACAGCGGTGCAGACGACTCTATCTTAAGTAAAAAGGGCTTTGAAAAACTTGATAGTCCCTGGTTTATTTTTAGAAAAATATCAAGGACCTAGCTACAATTCGGCTTCTGGTAAATTACCTATTTTAGGATCTATAAAAATACAAAAGTTTATACTTGATCCGGAGGTTCCACTTTTTAACCACTCGATAAAAGTAGCCGCCTTAAATTGTAACAAGGATTGTTTAATCGGGATGAACATTATTTATAAAATTCCTAAATTAAATAAACATTTTACTGATGTTAAGAAAGTTATTTATAGTTTTTCAAAACTAAACGAATTGGATACCAAGTCAAGAAATATTTTTTTATTAGAACAAAGAGGCATGAACGAATATGAGAAAGAATTAGAAAAAAAAATTCGATCTGCTTTAAAGTGTCCGCCAAAACTTTTAAAGATCTAAAACCGAATAAGGAATTCACTCATAAGATCCAATTAATTGACCCCAAGGTCCGGCCTGTAAAACAAAAAACTCGACCTATTCCATTTCATCTACGAGAAAAGTTTAAAACCTTTTTGGAAGAACAATTAGCAGCTAATTTGATTGAACCTAGTAGATCTTCTTGGAGTTCTCCAATTTATATCGTAGGCAAAAAGGATTCAGGAATACGAGTTAAACAAGACTACCGACTGCTAAATCAATTAAGCGCGGTATTGTGAGTATTGAGCATTTTCACTCGTTTCTTTACGGGAAATCCTTCAAGGTTTACAGCGATCACCAGCCTTCAAAATGGCTTTTAAACAAAAAAGGTGCTTTTTCGGCGCGACTGGCCAGATGGATCTTAAGATTGAGAGTCTACGAATTCGAAATTATTTATAAACCCGGAAAATTAAACGGTAATGCCGACGCTTTATCGAGATTTCCAACTCCAATCTGCGTTTCTAAAGATGATATATCAGACGATAACGATGAACATTTTATATGTTCATTAAATGTAGCAACTGACGATATAGTATTAAGATTTGATAATGAATTCTACATAAAAAATAGTATGCAAAATGTTAACGAAGATTTAATCTGGTTAAAAAATGTAGTTAATACTAGTGAGTAAAATTAATGATGATTCATTTTTGAGTTATATTCGTAGAGCTTTTTTTGACTAATATTAATAATTATACTATATTGAACGACCGAATAATTATTATTAAAGAATGGATTTGTTTATTCAGCATCCTTGAATTCATATTAGGTGATAGGGGATAGGGGGCTGAAGGGAAGAAGATGTCTTCCGAGCAGTCCGTCATACCCCCCTTGTAAAAAAAAAAGTGATAGGGGTAAAAATTTCCTTTCAATGTTGCTGGAAATATTTTACGAAAAGTTAGATATTAAGCTATTACGCACTACCGCATATCACCCTGAGAGTGATGGCCAGTCAGAAAGATTTATTCGAACATTAAAATAAATGTTTAAATGTTATTCAACATTGGCAATCCAACTGGAATGAAAACTTATACGAATTAACATTTGCCAATAACAGCTCCGTCCATGCTACTACGGGTTTTACTCCATACGAACTTGTTTACGGTGTTAAACCGCGAGTTCCCCTGGATCTAATTTTTCCTGAAATAGAGGAAGAAAATTCGGTAAAAAATTTTGATTATATTTGATTTTATTTGATCATTCCGATCAGTTTAATTCTAAACTGCACCCTAAAGTGTTGAATTTCTGTGAGAATAAAATTGCTACCTTAGGCAAAATGTATTCTTTAGTTTGTTCCAATAGGGATTTAAAAATCGACAAGGCGAAAATAAGACATGATAGAAATATAAGGAAATTTACCTATGAAATAGGTGATTTAGACCTTGCTGACCATGTGAAAATAAAAAAAGGTCTTACCTCTGGTTTGGCCCATAAATATTATGGACCTTTTGAGGTTATTGCATAGCATCCCAATAATGTTAATTATGTAATAAGAAAGGTCGATTCAAAAAAATCAAGATACTTCTTAATACACAAAAACCGACTAAAAAAATATTTTGGCCACTTTAATCAGCTTATGGGAGCTGATGCATGCGAAAAACTAGATGAATCTATATCGAAAAGCTAAGATTCAAGTATTTTAACAGATAATCTAAATAATAGCATAGTAAATAAACCGCAGCCGGCATTACAATTAAAGGAAGAAATTAGTGATGTAAGCACATTGGACCTAACATAAAAATTCAAACAGTGAATTATCTTATAGATGAATTTTTTTGTAATGCAGATGTTCATGACGAAGTTATAGACGTTATGGATACTATTGAATAGCCTAAAAACTCTGGTTACGAATAAGAGTTTAAATATAATCGAAATTTTACAAAGGAACATCAAGCCAGAAATCGCGAGCGTTTGGTATTTAAGAAGGCATCAACTCAAACCGATGATTCATGTCTTAAAACCGAAAAGTTAATTGATATTGACAGGACGGAAACCTTGGAAACACATTTAATTAAATCTATAGATGACTTGGTCGACTTTTCAGAAACAAGCTCCTTTGTAAAAATAGACAAGTATAATTTCTAGCAGCTACAACTGATGAATAAACTAATACAAATTTGTTTTTATAAAATACCTAGCAGCTTAAATATTTCATTAAATTGATAATTATTTTTGATTCCAAAATAAAGACTTGATACAAACAAATCTCTCTATTTTAATTTATTTTTCCCAACCCCAAGTGGATTAAGAACCTCACAGGCAAAAACATGACAGGCCTAAGCTAAACAGACAAAAAAATGTTCTAATTAAAAGCCAGACAAAAAAAATTTTCAGAAAAATTTAATTCAATTAAGTTTTAGTTAAAAGATATTAGGTCAAGCATTTTACTAAAGATTAGCTTCTAGTTTTGTCATTTTTTAGAGATCAAAATCTAATGATATTTGATTTTTATTAATTTTTTTTAAGTTATTTTTAATTTTATTTAAGGTACCGCAAGTCATTAATTTTAATAACTGTAAAGGACAGTACATGATCTTTAAGAGTTCTCGTCTAATACTGATACCATAAATCTTAAGTTTAGATAACTTAGATTTTGTCTTTTTTAGTTTAAAGAATTTAGTCGGCAAAATATCTTAGCCTAAGATTTATGGTATCCTTTAATATTCATTTTCATATTTAAAATCATCATTTTTTATCTTTTTTTATCAAGTATTTTACGGAAAACACTTTATTTTTAGTCATTTTTCATTAAAAATTTAATTTTATTTAAAAAGTTAGCTAAAATTTGGCTTTTTTTGACAAATTCTAACTTTTTTTATTCGGGGAACCTTAATATTTTGAAATCAAATTAATTTATTCTTGATTAAAAATTAATTTAAAAATTTAGAGATTTTTAAAGAAGTTTATTTTAGTTTAAAGTTTATATAGCAATTTTCAAAGCAAAAAAAGTTTATAAAATATGTGTTAGGATGTGTTATAGCTTAAGTATATGTGTTATAAATTAAAACACATAATAAGAGTTTTAAGTGTTTAAGTGTTATGTGTTGTAAAAGATCATACGAGTCGTTATTTTACTCGTTTTTTTGATTTTTAGGTTTTTTTATTTACTAATTCGCTTCTTCGAGTATTCGACCAAATTTTTGTCTATTTGTTCATTTTTAATTGTAGCAAAGCGCTTTGAAATTTTCTTTTTTATTCTTTTTCTTGTATTCTTCATTCAAACATTTTATTTAAGAGGCAAATTACAGCTAAATATTATTGTATTAATTTTTGAAACCAGATTCATCTCAAGACTCGGTTAGGAAACATAAAAAAGATTTTGATAATTTTTTCTCTTTGTTCAAATTTCGAGACCCTGCGATTTCTAGAAAAAAGTCTCAGAAATAAAAATTTAAGTTTTGAAATTTATTATTCAAAATTTAAAAAAATGTTTTAGCTTAAACTGAAGACTTTTAACGTTGAATTCTTTCAGATTTTTGAATTTTATTTTTAACATAGCAAGATATACTTATTTATTATATTAAGAATCCTTTCATCATTATTTTGATTATTTTTAAAAATTGATTTAGGAAATCAAAATTTAACGGAATCCTATATTTTGTAATGTTTTTTTATTTTGAAAATAAAAAAAGAAACTTAAAAAAAATTGATAGTAAAATCAAATCTTTAGAATTGATTAAATAATGAAGAAAATTATAGTCTCGAAATAAAAGTAAAATTTAAATTAATATGTGTAAATATAACTAAAAAAAGGCTTCGATAATTTATAAATATATCGAGACTCTAGTCTCTATAATCGAATTATTTTTACATGCAAAAAGATTTGAAAAATTTGCTCAAAAAGTCTCTCGTTCCAATAATCGTGGAGAAATATTTAATACAAGTAAAGGTAGTACTGGGAGTGCCGGGGAAATATTTAAATACATTAAGGGGTATAATGATAAACAAAAAACAATTTCAAAGACTTTTTGTTCCTTAAGTAAAGGGTATTTTAGTCAAGTAAAGGGTCCTTCACTATTTCATTGTCAATCCATGAATTTGTCTAGTTAATTTTTTTTTATTTGACTTTTTATTCTTTTTTGGCAAAAACAAAGTTACCGAAAAAAGATCAAATTAAAAAGAAATTTTGAAAAATTGTTGCATTTTCCAGGATTAATGATTCACTTGTAGCTAATACCACTTGCAATTAATACCACAGATTTAGTACCATTTCATTTAATACTAAATTCTAATTTCAAAATCTAGTACAAAACTCTTAAAATAAAATTAAATACTAAATGCTTATTTTTTGCAATTAATACCAAATTTGATTTAACAAATTTAATGCTATGATACATTAAATACTAACTGTTTTTAATCCAGGTAAAAATCTAAGACCAAAGAGAAATAAGGCAATTATGTATCAAATAAAAAAAAAAACTAATACCTCACTTAAAAAAAAGTCGCGGAAGCGATAAAGTGTAAGATAAAGCCTTACTAACGCCAATTAAAATAAACGAAGCAAAAAATTAAACGGGTCACATTGCAAACAAGATCCAAAACATTTTATTTAGAATTAATTTCTTCTTTTTTATTTTTAAATGCTTAAAAAAAAGAAATAGTATTAAAAACCTTAAATAAGGATATAGGATTAAATTTTGTATTTAACTTTTTGCTTTGGTATTAGTTTTTAATTTAAGCAGTACGTATAAAATGCAATTAGTATTAGTTGTGTTGGTCTATATTATTTCTTTTTAGTACTAGATGCATAAGACCGGATTAATACCTCATTTTGGAAAATATAAAATTTTATCTCAATTTCTATAATTTTTTTAAAATTTAAGCTGTGATAATTTGAACCAATTTTTTCTAGAACATTTTTTTTCATGAATAAGTATTCCTAACTGTTTTTTTACGATATTGCTTATGAAATATTTGTTGGCAATTATTGAAATACCTGATCAATTCAAAAATAAATTATGTTGTTGCAATAAAAATCACATTACTTTCTAAAAATGGAACTTTAGGTATCATTATGACATACATATGGAATTAATCAAGATGTTATAAATTTGAAGTTAGAAATAGCGTGTTATTAAAATGATTACTAATTATCCCATTTTAAAATTTTTAATCATAAAATTTTAATAAGAATTTCTATTTAGCACTTTTATTTGGCTCAAAAACTCATAAATAAACAATATTCAAAAAAAGTTCCAAAATATTGATTTTCTAATTTTAATCAAAAATTACATGAAGTTTAAAATATAAGGTTTTATTGATTTTTACTTCTTCTAAAGAATTTACCAATTTTTTTATTTCAAATTTTAGAAATAACACAATCGATTTGAAACCAACTTTTTAGAATTAATTTATGAATTTTGTTTTCTTTTAAGGAAAATTTTTAATTAAATATTTGAAATTTATAAAAAAGATTTTACCTAGGAAAATACAAGAAAAAAACTGTACTTTCTTATTTAAAATTTTGATATTTGTATGATTAGCATGAATAAACATAACGATAGATAAAATTTTCTATTAGGAGTCTATCATCCGATTTTTTTGTAGTTAAGAATTAGAGATTTAAATTTATTATTTTTTATTATAAAATTGTTTCGTTTTTTATTTTGCTAGATTATAAAGCAATTATGAATGCTCCGACAATAACTCAACAAAATAATTCGGAAAAAATTGGATTTACTAGAACATACCCACTTTCTATTAGTGGTTTAATAAGAATGGGTTTGATAGTAATAATCTTCAAAAATACTTAAAACTTAAGCTAATTATACAAGTTTTTTCTTTTTTAAATGTAAAGTTATTTCAATTAGCTGGTTTTGTATCAGCGGCATCGGTTGCCAAGTATCTGAGCGGTAGAATTTACTTACCATCTGACATGAATGCAACACGAGATGCATATTTACTTTTTTCAATTATTGGATTTTTTGTTTCAATAGTTATTTATGTGATTTGTTTGTTCAACCTAACCAAGTTGAAATTTTTAATGAAAATTCAATTTAATTTAATTGTAATTTTAAATATTTTATTAAGTACAATAAATAAATAAAAAAAGTCAAACTTTTTAAATGGTACAGTGTATAAATGATTTTATGAACCTCGGTTGCAAAATCTAATTAAGTTCATAAAATAGAGATTTAACTTCAAAATTAGATAAAATTGAAGTACATAAAATCACAGATACACTGAATTGAATTTTGTAAAATGTTTAAGTTAAAAATTGCTCTCAAGTACTGAATTTTTATTTTATTTTTTTTAAAGATTATTGTAACTGATGCTTTCTGGTTGGTTCCAACATTTATTCTAGCAATTATTTGTTCTATTAGAGAAGGTTCATTAAGAGATCCGTTTTATTTGTATTCAAAATTTTTCAATAGCGGAGCTTTTGCGTCAGCAGCGGTAAGTTAAATTTTTTTTAATGTAATTCATGGTTGATCTAAGTTGTAAAACACTTTTTTTAGAGAAAAACTTTAATTTTGATCAATGAAACATTTTTTCGAAAGCTCTAGAAGATAGGATTGGATACTAGAAGCAGAAACAACCCCCATTTTTGAAAAAAACCTGGATGCTTTTTTGGGAAATCGGTTTTCGTTAGTGTGTTACTATATATCAAAAAAGTCGTCTTTTCTGTAGTAGTTTTTAAAACTAATTTCTTAATTTTTTTGGTAGTTTTTACATAAAAAGTAATTTCAAAAGTCAAACACCCGAGTATTTTTTTTTTGAATTTTACACTACATGAAATTTTACAACTAATTTTTCACTAATTTTCGCAAATGTCTTTATTCTACTCAAAATTTTGTAAGATATAGATAGGTTTGGGTAAATTTTGTAGATATTTTTTTTGTCAAGAATTCACTGAAAGTAGCCAAATTTCATAAGAAAAAACTTCTTTTTGTGTTTTTTTTTTATCAAAAATGGGGGATATTCCTTTTTCAGGTATCCATTAGATTAGTCAAAAAACCTTTGTTTTAATAAATTTGAAGAAATAATCGATTAATTTTTGGTAAAATTATAGCTAAAGTTAACTATTATCGGCTGTATTTAATATGTTTTTTTGAAAAAATTTTTGATTTACTCAAAAGCTTGCCTAAAAACCCTCCCAGTAAACTCGTCTTATAATAGACGAACGGGGATATTTTTTGGTTATTTTGATTTGACCCGAAAAAAGTTACAATATTTAAATAGATCCACAATACTCTATTAGGAAAGTCATGAAAAAAAATCGAATTTATTTTATTTTAGTTTTATTTTCTTTAGGAGCGATTTTTATTCGCATTTGAATTTTTTTTACAGGGTCTACCTAGCTATCAAAATTATTCTCGGCTAATAAAATTTTATTTATTAAGGCTTTTGGCTTCTTGTGCTCATTTCTGTATGCTGTTGATTGTGGATTTCATCTTTTGAAACAAATACGAAGAGTCAATTGATTATAAAATGTTTTTAAAATTTTTTAAATTATTTAATGTTAATATCTAAAGCTGATAACCCTAACAAACCTTCAAGAGAATTGATGGTTCTTTCTTTTTTTTTATATACTACGATAAAAAACAGTTTAAACGAAAATCAATCAGTCATTACAAATTCTTCAAGAAATTCAGAAGCAAAACAGAATATAAAAAAAAACAACTCAAAGGCTTGACTAGAATTTTTTAAAAAATTGTTAAATTTTTAAAATCATACTTTAATTAAATTATTTTTTTTTAAATTAAAATTTTTTCAATAAAAAAAAGTTAGCTTGTTTCGTTAATTTTTTTTTCTAATTTCTCTTTTTTTAGCATTTATTTTGCAACATTTTCAAAAACTTTGCAGATTGCTTATAGAACCTTTTTCAACGACGTGCAAATTTTGCATTGTCAAAATATTTTTGCAGACCCATATTTTTGAGTGTAGCGAAATTGTTACACTTTGTAGCAATTAACAGTATAATTTTATCACTTACCGTTCAAAAGTTATTTGAATTTGCATGAATTGAAATTCACTGTACAGAGCATAAAAGTCAGGTAAAATTGTAAATTTCTAATTTAAATCTAACAAAATTTTTTGCTTTAATTTCATTAGCTAATTTAATTAATTTTTTTTAGCCTTGCTATTTTGATTTAGTTATTTTGATACTTCATTTTTTTCAATGTTGTTTTGATAATGCTTTTATGATAATTTTATTTTAATAAGTGCTTTTTTAACATAGAGCCCTTTTGGGTATCAAAAACGTTTAAAATTGCATATAGAATCTTTAAAAATTTTGCATAGTTTCAAACTTTCTGAAGACTTTTCGGATGTAGCAAAATTGCTACACTTTGTAGCAATTTACAGAACAATTTTCTAGTTTACCATCTACAGTACATCTCTGAAATAAGTTGACAACTTTTTAAGCAAATCTTAAGAGGGTCTTAAGACATGCTTAAGAGGCGTCTTAAGACGTCTTAAGCAACTCTTAAGCAAGTTTTAAGCAAAAAAAATATCGT
>NTPY01000635.1:213140-235175 GCA_002922825.1 Brachionus calyciflorus | reverse complement strand
AAGTTTCTATTTGCATTCTGCAACATTTTTGCAGACCCATATTTTCAGGTGTACCAAAATTGTTACACTTTGGAGCAATTTACATAATAAGTTTATCACTTTCCATTCAAAAGTTTTAGCAATTTGAATGAATCGAACTGACCAATTGAAAATTACTGTACAGAGCCAAAAAAAATTAAGAATACGTTAACAGCTTTTACCACTTTCTTTTACCAAAGTTGATTGATTTAATAGACGTTATTTTATTTAAAAAACTTAGGGACGTAATTAGTAATTATGCGTCTGATTTTGATTTCTAATTAAACTATTTAAATGCTCCATATTTTTCAATGAAATAAATTAGTATGAAACATATGATTCTAAATAGCTATAAATATTAAAAACAAGAAGCAAAAAGACTTTTTAATTATTTAACCTAACAAATGATATACATAATATTCATTTCGTTTACTTTTTCATTATTTACTAAATTGAATTGTCAATATGTGACTGATAATCTTCTAAGCTCTGTTAACAGCATTGTATGTCAAAATCCAAGTCAATATGGGTTTATTAAACGTGATGGTACAAGTTTTCACTACACAGTAGCTGACTTAACAATGGACTGGTTTTCAGCAGAAAATTATTGTCAGTCGTTAGGAGGCCATTTAGCCACATCTAAAAATTCAGATGATGACAAATACCTTAAATGTAAGAAAAAATTTTATTTTCATTTAAAAAATAAAATCGAGATATACGATTTTTTTACCTTAGCGTTTTTGGGCGAAAAAGTTTACAACATCGATAAGTTAAATCTAGGATTTTATTGGAAAGCATGGTCATCTCAAAACTCTGGCTATTGGATTGGGGCTTTTCGTTCGGTTTTAACAAATACTTGGACGTTTGTCGATGGTTCACAAGTTATTTTTACAAAATGGGCTAGTGCACAACCTGACAATGATGACAACAATGAAAATGTTTTAATAGATAATTTCATATTTTCAAATGATACGTATATTGGATGGAATGATTTTGCACCATTTTCTTACAATTTTCACGTTATTTGTCAATTAAAATGCTAAATAAATTTTTTTAAAAATAATTTCTCTTTGTCTTTCTTCTAAAAGCTCAAACGATATGTTGATTAACTGCAATCAGTTCACTTTTGAAAATATTCCCCTTATTTTATGAACTTTGAATTAATTCGCCCCAATAAAAAAAAAAATTTATTTAAAAAATCTTTAAATGAATTTTGTTTTTTTTTAGAATTAAATTCTGTTAAATCACAAATTTTCACCACGGAAAATTAATACCGCCACTTTTATACCACTAAAATAAATACCGAAGCAAACTAATCCCAAAAAATAAAAAAAACTCTGTGGTATGAGTTTATGAAGAATTTTAAATTCTATATTGATGTTCTTTTTGAAGAACTCGATACGTACTATATTTTCTTATTTGTTTGAGTCCTTGTTCTCTTTTAAAGTAATTTTTGTTCGACCTTATCATAGTCTTTGGTATATTGTTATTTTAGTAGAAAATTTAGAAGCTGAATTCTTTTCTGAACAACAATCTTGAGGTCCATTTTTCATAGTGATTTTTCATCAAATATCGATTTTGAAAATTAGACCAGGACGAGTATCTTTTTTTTTTACTAAGCAATCACCTTTTTCAGAGTTCATTCCAACAAGTGTTTTAGCGATTATTGTTCAAAATTTTCAGAGAAAAAACTTTTTATAAATTGTTTTATATTAAGCATACTAAAAGGCGAGAATCTTATTAATGAACTCAGCGTTATTTTGTACCACAAAAGTTCAATATATCGACCAAGAATTGATAATCAAAAATCTAAATTAGGAGAAAAAGTAAATTCAATTGTAATGGAAATATTAGAAAAAAATTTAAAAATGACCAGTCTCTTTCTATAAAAAAATCTAGACAACACATAAGTACTATTCATTCTTCAATACAAGACAATATCTCTGAATTGAATTTAATCAAAGGCTTAAGAAATGAATCAAATGCTGATATAACTTAGATAAATTTAATTTTGTCTATTATTTCATTTTCTTAAATTTTTATTTATTTACTATAGCAATTTATTTAACGGGACGTTGAGAAAGTGGTCGGAAATCGGCCTCAGTCTTAGACATAAATAAATAAATAAAATATTCGTACAAAATTTTCGTTTTACATATTTTTTTTTTATTTGGGCGAAACTTTTTTGTAGTAGGAGTGGACACTTCAACCCGGACCCTTGAATCAACTAGGTCCGCTAATTAATTCAAAATTCCAGATCTCCCATCCAACGACTCGAACCATTGACCGGCCATTTTACATATTTTAAGTTGATTAACTTTTTCTGTGATAGAAATAAATTTATTCTGTAAATTGGAACAATATTTCTACTTTTTTTATAATTTATAATAATTTATAATTTTTTTAATTTGGTGCACCACATTTTGCTGTGTTAATTCCTGTGCAATTTACAGAATCAATCATTACAAATAAAATAAAAGTTATTTATTTATTTATTTATCCTAATGCTAAGGCCGATTTCCGACCACTTAATCAAAAAAATAAAAGTTATTAATAGTAGTAGTAGTAGTAGTAGTAGTAGTTGCAACGTAAAAATACGTAAATCAAAAAGATTATGTGCAACAATATAAAAATAAAAATAAAATAAAATCAAAAAATAACTAAATAATAAATAAAAACTTAAAATGTAGTCTTAATTAAAAAAGTTGTCGATTTTCGCCTTAAAGCTGTTGACCGATGGAGCTTTAATTGAGTTGGCATCTAGTTTATTCCAGCTGTTGACTACTCTGTTAGTAAAATAATTGAATTTCGGAGCACAATTTTTAACGTTTATGCTTTTTGTAGCTCTCCTTTGAACATCCTCAAGAATTTTAATGTCTTTTTTAAGATATGGACTCCATGCCACTATTGCATATTCTAAATGTGGTCTCACCAAGCTTGTGTACATCATCTTGATAATTTCAGGTGTTCGATTTTGGACTCCATTAAGGATTTGACCAAGGATTCTGTTGCTCTTAGAAGCAGCTGAGCACACCTGTGAGTGCCATTTCCTTTCTCAGGAAAGGAAAGGTTTCAAAAAAAAACGTTAAAAAATATTAGTTTTTATTAAATGTTTTCTTCAGAGGAAGAGGAAAGGAAGAGTCGAGGAAGAGTTGAGGAAGAGGAAAGGAAGATTTGAAGAAGAGTCGAGGAAGAGTTGAGGAAGAGTTGAAGAACAAAATGCGTACAAGTTAGTTTTAATTTGTACTGTAGTACATTTGTAAATGAATATTTTTTAGATCCAAAGAGTATTTCTTTCTTTAAATAATTCGTATCGAAAAAATAGTTTTTATTGTTGTGTAAATATTTTTTCAAAAAAATTGTAGTGAATCTAAAATTATATACAGTGTAATATAAAACAAAGTTAACGGGCTGTTTAAACAGAACAGAATCAAAACCAACACAAAACGGAAACAAAAACAACACAACACATAAACATTTTAAAACATTTTTTTAAATTGATTCGAATCATGTTTTCCATTAAAATAGAAAAAACTAAATATTTTTTTGAATTTTAGCCAACAAGTTCGATACGCGTTTGATTTTGAAACTCTATTATTTTTCTTCCAAGTCGACCTTCCTCTTTAGTTTAATACGGCCACTGGCTAGTCCCTATAAGTTACATCCGAATTTGGTTCTTCAAAATATTAGAATCAAATCTCTCTTCGCATATGATTTAAAGTTTAACTAAATTTAATTAAAATTTTTCTATGACAATTTTAGAGACATCTTTGATTGTGACAAGAATTCTTTCGTCGTAAAAATTTTTATTTGAAATAAGAAACAGCCATTATCAATCGTATGTTTAAATTTTTTTTCCAAACAAGGCATCTCACAATAATTGATAATAAAATTTCAAAATCTAAATTAGAAAAGCCTTTTCTGAATTGTATAATTGTCATTCGCTTCATTTTCAAATTGGTAACTTAAACAATAAAATCTAATTATTAATTAACCAAAATTGATTTTTTTTCTTATTAGGTTAATGATTCATTACGAAAAAAAAGAAAACATTAGAAAGAATCAGTCGAAATATTAATAATTATTTCTTTTGAAAAATGACTTAGGTGTAATTATTCATTCGAAACAATTACTAAACAAAACCATGATGGCAAAAACTTTCGCCATCTTTTTATTTATCTAAAAATTATTTTTTTAATTTTATCAAATAAAAAAATGAAACTTTTGTTTCTTTTTACCTTTCTAATTTCTTCAGCGTTAGCTGATTCGTCAGAAGAGCGTGGTATTCTTACGAGCTGTAACTCTAACCCGTGTAAAAATAGCGGCGTGAGTAGCTTTTTTTTATTGCCTATCTCAATGATGAACTAAATTTTTTTAAAGGTTTGTACAGATGGTATTTTTGGAGTCTCATGTAAATGTACAAATGGATTTATTGGTAAATATTGTGAATTAAATAATCCATTGTATTACTGTGAGCCAAATCCATGTGAAAACGATGGTGTTTGTGAATCAGTCATAGATGGATTTACTTGCAAGTGTCCTGCTGGTTTCTATGGAGTTACTTGTCAATTCCAAAAAACGAAAAAAAATTGTGAAACATCTCCGTGTTTAAATAATGGAATTTGTATAGAAAATAAAAATGGCTTTCAATGTCAGTGTCAAGATGGTTTTAATGGAAATTTATGTGAACAAAGAAGAGATTTTTGCCGAAATTCTGCTTGCTTAAATAATGGATTATGTATATCAAATCAATATGGATATCGATGTGATTGTCTAAGAGATTACTTTGGGTCTAGATGTGAAAATTGTAAGAAATTTTTGTTAATTTAAAAAAATTAATTTTTCTACATTTTTCTTTTTTTAAAGTCGATTACAAATCATGGAGAGCTAGAATGTATTTAGCAGGCTTATTTGCTTTGTGTTTATTAATTATCATTTTTTTAATATTTGTTTTCATATTCTGCCAATGTAAATCATTTAAGAACAAGCAAAATCTAGTTAAAGCCCAAAATAGGCAGAGAATAAGAACTATTTATGGTCACCATATAAATAATATGAGAAATATTGATTTAGAACCACCAGAAAAGCAACCATACGAAGTCATAGGCAAAAATCAAACATCTTCTTTGGGAAAAATTGTTTAATTTTTCAAAATTTTTTAGTCTTAATTATAAGTATTTTTATTGAAACTAAATTGATTTGCTTCATTTTTTCTAGAATTTATATTTTATTTATTTATTTTGAATTAAGTTTAAGCCCAATGGACAAGAAAGAGTAAGATTTAAGTATAAAAAATAATAGTATAAAAATAAAATTTAACAAAATAAACGAAAAAATAATTTTTTAGAATTGTAAAAAAAGAAAATTGAAAAATTATTTATAGTTTTCAGAGTTATTTCTATACTTTAAAAGTAAATTTAATTCATTATATTAGTAAAAAAATCAAGTTTTTGACTCATGAAATTCGTTATCATGCTTATAATGTACTTTATGGAGTCAGTTAACCCTATGTTGGTTGATTTAAAATGATGATTAATAATCTCAATTGAAGTTTTGTAACTATATTCAGTACAATCGATGTACAATTTCTGATTCAGTAGAAAATTTTGTTTACAAAAAGACGTGTTTGCTTGACTAAATTTTGTATAATGACCTTGAAGGTTTTTAAAGATTTCAGCACAAATATTGTTTTTCATTATGTGTCTAAAAAAAAAATCTTGTGTTTGCAATAAAGTGCCGTTACCGAATCAAGATTAATCGCATTTCTAAGTTCTTTCATCTTTGAATATTTATTCCCACCAATTACTTGTTTTATAAGTAGGTTTTGTCTTAATTCGAATTCTTTTAGTTTTGTTTCACTCATAAAAATGCTATCTAGAACATGTCGAAAAATTGATTGACAGTATGCCTTAAATAAAAAAGAAACTAAGTTCGGACTCATTGTATTTGGCTTAGATCTTAGGCCATATAGCGAATACAAGGTTTTTTCTACAGATTTCCATTTACTTACTAAAAATTCATTTATATAATCTTGCCTCCCAACTGGTAAACCAAGATAACATTTTAACTTTTTTTCCCATTTAACTTAACTTTTATTTTTGCGCTTTTGTAATAAATATAAAGTATTCTTCATACCTCTTCAGGTATTTTAGCAATTAATTTATAAAAAAGCACATCACGCCAAAGTTTATCAAAATCCTTAGTTGCATCTAGGCTTATAAGATGAATTTTCGAACCATTTTGCCTGTGGTAATTAATTGTCTCATTTACTTGAGCTTGTTTACAAGAGGATTTTTTTTCATATCCAGGATAAATCTCTTGAAAGTAGATGAACAGAAATCGGTCTATAATCAGACGGACCAATTAATGGTTCTTTTCTTAGGTATTGGAGTTACCAATGATATATTAAAATCACTAGGTAGATAACCGAATTTAATTGCTAAATTATAAAATACTGAAGAATACAAAGCAAGTTATTAAGTAAGTTTTCCGGACGAATATTAAAAAAGTTATTCAACATAATTATCAAAATTTGAATATTTGAAAAAACTGATCGGTGGTTTTGCTGAAAACCACCGATTAGAGTCGATTACTATCTGGCAATTTTTTAAATTAACGAATGTAAAAAAGAAATACAGGGGTCCGTTTTTTCTGTTTAATTGAAAAAATAGCTCATTCTGTTTTTTACTGCAGGAATTTACATCTTTGATCATCTTACAAGAAAAAATTTCCATTTTTACATTGTAACAATTTGATATGTGAAATTTAAAGTCTTCGTGTCAGATTATCATTTTTAAATGATTTTAAAGAAGTTATTTTCAAAAAAACTAGTTTACGATAATTTTTCCAAAATAAGTTTTTCGAAGTAATTTATACTCTAAACACGAACTTGTTGTTCCAAAAAAGGATGGAAAATTATTTCTGAGAAAAGCATAAGTTCAACCAAAGTTTTGATCCAAATAACTAACAAATATTATAAAGGACTATGGTTTATTTTAAATTATAAATTGCCTCTAATTCGGGCATACGGGGCGAGAGTTAGTTCAGGATAAATAAAAGAGCTCAAATTTCGCGAGTGGTTTTATTCCAAAACAAAAAAACAAGATTAAAAAATTTAAAATTTGAATAACATAAAAATAAAAATTACAATTTTCGAAAAAGTAAAAATGAAATAATAATTTATATTAATAAAGATCACTTTTTTCAGCATATGATCAATTGAAGATTATCACTGAACCATGATTCTAGTCATATAGTAATGGGATAATTGTTTCGAAACACTCGCTAAAACTTTGAAACACACCTCCTTATTATCACCCTCCAAAACCTCTTCAGCACATTAGGTAGAGCCATATAGTAATAACTATATATAACAACTAATATATTATAATATTAAATTACAAAATACTCGATTTCAAACAAAAACTTTAAACCAAACAGATTCTTTAAATCTATTAAAATTAGAAAGTTAAATCCGTTTTAGCTTGATATGCCGTTAAAAGTTCCTATGCATTCCTAAGTAATTAAAAAAATAATTGAACTTTGCTTTGCTTATTATCTTAAAATACAATTTTACACAGAAACTTTTTAAAGAAAAAATTCTCTGATACAAAGCACATTTTAAGAGCATAGTATATTCAGTAAAAGATAGTAAACAAATAAAATGGTTTTGAACTTAAGTGGCTAAAATAGCGATTGTGAACTTCATGTTAAGAGATTTCAATTTATAAAACTTGTATCAACAACTTTAATTGAATTTAATAATCTGCATTCATATAGATCCAATCCAAAAAATAATTTGTTCTTGTGTAAATTCTAAAATTATTTACTAAAAATAATTTAAATTTTTTTTTATATTTTAAACTTAAAAATACCCGGGAGCTTTAGGTCGGCCACATCCATAACCAAAAGATACTATTCCAGCATTAATGAACCTCTTTTTACCATTTATTTCATCACTAGTAACCAAGGACCCACCTGAATCACCTTTTTTGTAAAAATAGATTATTTTTAATTACAGGGGTTCTAATATAAATGTACCATCGAACGTAACTTTTGAATATAACCGTAACCATACCTCAAACATCTCAAAATTGAAAGATAAAGCTAATTTACAAGGGTTACGGTTACAGTTAAAAGTTACGCTTCACATTACATTTAAATTATAATTTGAAATATATTTAAAATAATACCTTGACAAGAATCTATTCCTCCATTATAATCACCTTTAAAAAAAAATTTTTAAACTAGAAACGTTTTATTTTCCTTCTTTTTTATTAAAACATAAAATACTTAGATTTTTAGAAAATAAATAGTTTTTTTGAGAAATTATTTAGACTCAGAGTAATTTAGAATTAGCGAAAGAGTCATAATTTTTTACAAAAATTTAGCTAAAATTGAAATTTTTAGGGAACTTTTAAAAATTTCAAATTTCTCAGTCGGTATTTAAGACAGCCAACATCTATTTTTGCGGTCACCAAAAATAGTTTTGTTTAAAAATAAACTAATTTTTAATCGACTTGGCAAACTAAAAAATAATCACTTAATTTTATATGACGATAAGGCAATTAAAAGTTACATTTAGAAGAATCAAATATTACCTGCACAAATTTGAGATTGATCAATGTAGTTATTCTGGTATAACTCATCAATAATGTAAAAATAATTTAAATTAGCCATAAAGTTTTCGTATTCTGTTTCATTTATTTCGACTTTTGTAATCGCACGAAAAATTCCCATTTTTTTTGAAGTATTATTTTGTGTTCGATTTTTGTTACGAACAATAAAATTTGTGTAATTGCACATATTTTTATGTAATATTTTTAATTTAGCATTTTGCAGAATACTTCCATTATTTTTTTCTTTTTCATTAGTAAGGCCCCATCCCATTATATACGCCTCAGTGTCTTTGACTGGATATTCTAAACTTTTTTCTGAATACTTAGGTAAACAAATAATTTGTACAAAAGGCCCTAAATTTATAGGTTCACTTAGCTTGAGCAAAGCAATATCATTTTTAAACATATGAAAATCAAATGATTCGTGCTTAATTTGTTAAAAAATTAATTTTTGCAAATTTTATTAAAATAAAAATAAAATTAATTTTTACAATTATGATTTTATTGACTAATATGCCTAGGCCTAATACTTCTTTTTTGTAAAATTCTTTTTGTAAAAGTTTGATATCATGCCAGCCAATGAAAATTCTAAATTCGGTTTTGTACGAGATGCGATTATTACTTGTGAAATTATTAGGTCTATGATCATAAACACAATGTGCAGCAGTCAATATTGTATGCTTATTTATAATGGATCCACCACACGAAAAATAATCTTCCAATGATATCTTTGTTCTATTTGAATACTTAAAAACTCTAAAAACCTGTCTTAGAATTAGAACATGAAATGGCCAACTATGAGGCTCTGAGTCTTTTCCTCCAATTATTCTCACATTTTGTTTGTAAAAACTCAGACCACATTCTTCAAAAATAATATTTAGCTTATGAATTTTACATGGCATCATTGAAGTTGACATGCTGTTTAAGAGCTAATTAGGATTGAAACACTTAAATTTCTGATTTTTGCACCAAAATTACTAAATTAATCACTAAAATTTCTTTTTTTTCCTAATCAATCTGATTGTTTCCTAAACTTCTGAAATATCCTAATAATCCTAAGTTTTTTAAAAATTTTTGATACTTCAAAAAATAACAAATAAACTCTGAAATCTTATGCTAATTGATAATAAAAGGTTTCGCCACAACCTAAAATTTTTCCTCTAGCAAATACATTTCACAAGTATTTGTTTTGATCTGAAATCGGAAAAAGTCGATGAAATACACTTAGATTTAGTATGGAAAAATTTCAGGCAATTTGAAAACATTATAATTTTAGTTGATATTTTGAAACAAGACTTTTACGATGGTCAAAAAAATATTCCCAATTGTTTATTTTAAGAAAATTTTTTAATATTTACCATCACACTCTGTGTATCCATTACCACTATAACCATATTCGCATATACATATTGCTCTAAAGAGATAATTCTTACAAAAAGCATTTGAATGACAACGAGTATATGTACAAGGTACTTTAAAAAAAATTAACTTGTTTAAATTAGTTTGATTGTTTATAGTTCTAAAATTTAAAGGTTTTTGCATATAATTTGGAACCAGATTTTTATTTAAAAAAATAGACCAACAGCCTAATATATTGATTAATTTACAGATTTATAACAAATGATAGAAGCATGTAGTTAACACCAGTCGTAATAAAGTAAAGAAGTATGTCATCGATAAAGAAAATTGGAGAAAGATGAGTACCTAAAATCTCGACCAATGACAATAATAAGGTGCTGCTATAAATCGATTAATTTAACATATTTTACATAAATTATGGTAAGATTCCCCAAATCATAAACTTTAGTATCTTAAAATTTTACTCCTCAAATGTTTTAGAGAACCTTAAATTTACGATGTTTTAAAACATTTAACCTAAAGAAAAAGGTAATTTTCGGTAAAATAGCGATATTTATGTTAATCTAATCCTATTTTGAAAAAAATTGGCAAAAAAATTTATAAAGGTATCGTCAATCATAGCCTTTTATACAAGCTGGGACTGAAGCAAACTTTTGACTTCTATCAAAAAATTTTTAATTATTTTATTAGTAAATGAGTTAAGGTGTACCCGCTAAATTTAGACATTTTTGACCCGTTTGCAATCCTTTAACATGTATTTTATGGTGGTTTTGAGGTAGGTTTGAGACTTTTTCACAAAAATATGAAAGAGTAGGGTGGAACCCATTCTTTAAGGAATTTTTGACCCGTTTGCATTGTTGACCAAGGAGCGAATGTTTCGAATATTTATTAATTTAATTTAAAAAAATTATTTACCCATGGCTCCAATTAATAACAAAGCTGCAGCGACAATGAATATTACAATAAAGAAAAAACTTGTCAAAAAATATTTGATTCGCTTATTTCTTGTATTTACATAACGAATATATTCAGCATAATCAATAACAATTTCATTTTCTATTTTCTTTGATGGAAATGATTTATCCTGATTAGTTTCCATATTATATTTCTTCAACGCTCAAGAAAAACAAAATTAAAAAACTCTAAATAAATAATTTTCATTGATTTATAAAATTATAGTCATTTTTTTTAAAGAATTAATAAGATCAGTAGACTATAATTTTAAATGTTTTGTTTTTTTTTTTCTTTAATTTAAAGCTTTTCAAAATAGCTGTCTGAGTTATTTTTCTTTCAAAAAAAATTTAATTTTTTTTTAAATTTAACATTTATTGATTTTAAAAAGACGTTTTTGAACTCAAAATCATATTTTTTAAAAATTTAAAAACATATTTTTTTATGATTATGCCAAATTTTTAAGCACGAGACAATTCTTAAAAATTAATTCAATTTTTGATCTGTTGCTGCTAAGTGTAATATCTAAATTGCTTTCAAAGGTTCGTCTTCTCTTTTTTTTCTAAAATAAAAATTCTAGGGTTAGATTTAAATTTTAAAGTAATCAAATTAAACGATTATAAAATGATTACTATTATTTTTTTTATTAAATCATGATATTTTAATCAGTATTTTATTGTGAGATCATTCAGAGAAAAAAAAATTGATTTTTTAACATTAGTAACAAAAAAAAAACATTAAATTAAGTAACTGTAAATGGACCTCTGTAAAAAAGATTTTTTTGTTGTTAAAAAATTTAAATGTTTTCTTTATACTCAGCTTTTAAACTTTTTCTAATTCTGTTTCATTTTGAACAATTTTTAAGCAAGCGTCACTAAATTCTTGAAATAACGGCTCTTGCATTGCCTTGTCCATTTTGTCATCAATTGTATCCGTTTCGGTATTGTTCAAATTGATTAATAACTCTCTTAAATGCTTATTTCTTAGAATTTCCTTCAGTTCAACTGAATTCTCTAGAAGTCTAAGCTTATCTATTGAAATAAAATCTGATTCTATATTTTTAAAGTCTAAACTTGTATTCGATTTTATTTCATCGTCATAATCGACTAATTTGATTGGTGATTTATTTTCTGAACTATTTGTCTCATTATTTGCTGGGTCTTCTTCAATTATTTTGGGAATTTCTTTTTTGACACATTTTTCTTGATAGAAAAAAAATTATTTTCTAGATAATTTGTAATCTCATGGGTGAATCAAAAAAAGATTTAAAATTTTCTGATTTAATTTTCGATAAATATTTTGAACACCCGTAGGATTTTAAATCGTCAAATAAAAATTAAAAAAAAATAATAGCTACCTTTGTGGGGTTTATAGCATCCGAGCGAACAGCTGAAAAAAGAAATATAAAATAAAATCTGATAAAAAAAGTAAATTTTAGATTTTTTGCTTTCTAAATCTAAGTTAAAAAGAGACCACTTTTAATGATAAGATATTTTCCCAAATATACTTACTATAAAACTAAACACTGTGGACATTTGTATTTACTTTCATTCTCAGCGCAAAGTTCGCATTTTTTCTTTGAAATGTTCATTTTAGAAAAATTAGTAAAATTTTAATTTTGAAAAAAAAAACTTTTTTGAATATTTCAAAAATAAATAAAGCCTTTTTTCAAAAAATTGAAAATAAATTGTATTTTTAAGTTAACATTTCTCTAAATAAAAGCTCTATAAAGTTCTTCAAAGTATTTTATTTTATTTATTTATTGATTAATTTTAAGTCACATTGACATACATAAAAAAGAAAATTCAAATTATAAAAGAATAAAATAAAAAATTAATTTAAAACAAGAAGTTTTTTTGCAAAAAACCATATACTCGGTTTACGCAGAAAAAAATATTTTAAGATAAAAGGATTGTTTTTTTAATTTAGCAAATAAAAGTATTTCAAAGTATTTTTTTATAATCATAGATTTGAGGTTAGACCCCCATAATGCTGACTTAACAAAACAGAAAAAATTTTCTGAAGTTGTCTCAGCAATTATTAATCTTTGATCGATTGAAAATCAATCACCTAATTAAAAATTAGGGAGCCAAAATAAATTAGCTCAAAAGATCTTATCATTTATCTAAATTCAGATAATGATAAAATTTTATAAAAATATTAATCTAATTTATACTAATTTTTGAAAAAATTAGAAATATATTTAAGTTCAATGTCATTAAACTTTTAACCTTTTTTTCTATTGGATATTTCATTTTGCAATATTTTAAGGGGTATGATATTGAATATATGTTAAAAAAAATAAACATGACAAAAAAATTGTCTTTTTATTTTCTGGATTTTTAATTTTTCGAGACAAGATTAATACTCTGTTTAACTGCGTAAACCGAGTAAAATATAAAAGTAAAAGTATTCAGTCAAATAAAAATCAAAAAAAAACTTTAAGAAGTTCGTTTAAAATTTTATACCAGTATATGACATCACATCACTTGAGTTAAATTATTGATTACAAATTTAACTGAGTCTACTAATCCACGATTATTACTTTTATAACTAAATTCGATTAAGGCTTTTATTATTTTAGGTTGATAATCAAAACAGTTTATGAATAAACGACTCTCTAGACATTTTAATTGTACACAAAAAGATGTATTCTTTTTGTTGAAATATGTTTGGTTTTCTCTTATATAAAACAAGGTATCTTTACAGCTTGGACTTCTTAATAGTTGTTCTAAAAAAAAAATTTTATGCTTGGAATAAATCTGACTTGTTGACTCTATCTTTACGGCTTCATTTAGGGCGGAAATATGTGTAATTTTTTTTAATCCAACCATACGTTTAATAAGGAAATTCTGTCTAGTATCAAATTCTTTGAGTATACTATTAGGAATAGAAATGTTGTCTAAGACGTGTCTAAAAATAGATTGACAATACTGTTTATATAAAAATCCAACTAAGTTTGGATTCATTACCGATGGTTTGCAACCAAGTCCATATAAGGAATACATACTATTTTCCATTTTTCTTCAATAAATTCTCTTATATAGTTATGAGTCCCTAGTGGTAGACCTAAATACTCAAAACCTTGAACATTAGGGATATTTGTCCCTCTGATTATTATGTTAGTATTTAAAATTTTACCGGAGCTCGACAGTGATAAACAAACAGATTTCTTTGGATTAAAATCAATTTTCCATTCTTTTGAATAATCAAAGCATTTTTCAAGGAGCTTGACTGCTTGTCCAAAGGAAAGTATTGCAAAAAATATGAAAAACCAATTTAAACTTCAAGACATATTTTTTATTTTCAAATTCCTCAATTAACGAATCTAATAAACAACGAAGTCTATAGAAAACGTCTATGAAGACACATAGAGTAAAATTTAACATTTGTGTCATGAAATTGAATCAACTTAAATCACCTAAATGTGTGATTTAAGTCAAAAAATTTGAAAAAAAAATAATTAAAAATTATTTTACAAATATTTTTTCAGTAATGAAAGTCAGTTCAGCAATATATACTTTTAGCGTATCATTTAGTAGCTTTTTTCAAGGATCCGAAATAAATAAATTTTATATCTTATTCTTAGTTCTTTGAGTTCGAAATAAATCGTATTTGGCAGTTAAATGGTAAATTAAGCAACAATAATGAATCTCAAAAAAAGTTAGAGATATGGAAAAAAAATCTAATTCAATGAATAGTATCAATTTAATTTGTCATTAATTTAATCATTTTATTTGAATATTATTTAGTGGAACATGGTTTTTGTTTGAAATTAACTTTGAGATTACGGTACTTTTTGTCTATAAATTTTTCTTTATGAATTTTTCTAATTCTTTATTTCGTAATTATTTGCTTTGAAATTTAAAACTTTAAAATTTAGAAAGTCTAAAAAAATTTTTCGCAGAATAATCTGATACACAATAAATTTAAAAATTAATAAAAAATAAATATTCAGGTAAAGATTTATCTTTTTTATTTATCATAAAATGATAAATCAATAAAGATTCTAAAATACAATGATTTGATTAGATTAAATATTTGTTAAATTTTGAATTATGATTAATTTAATTTTAGCCTATAAAATTAGTCTTTGCCTTTTCATATTTTATAATTAATTAAAAAATGAAATTTAAATTGTTTCAAGTGATAGCTATTTTGAACTTCTATATCATTCCGCTAATCTCAGCTCAAAAATGTAAAAATCTATATGGTATAAACAAATACGACGGTGAATGCATGGAAGTAAGTGCATGTACGGGTGCTGCTTTGATTAGTAATTGCCCTGGTGTGAATCGAATTTGTTGTATTGCTGATAATAAACCTTCTTCATTTGAAAACACCTTGCTTAAAAAAAGCATTTTCTTAAAAACTTTTGGTAATACCACAAGAAATAATGTTATTTATCATTATTTGGTTGAATCTATTCAAGCATTTCAAAAAAATACTGAGTATAAATTAGCGGCCTACATATCTCAATTAGCAGGAGAAACCAAAACATTCGAACAACTAGAGTCAATGAATAGTGAAGCTGATTCCGATTCGAGCATTGGTAATTCTGAACCAGGTGATGGTTCTTTATACAGAGGTAGAGGAGCTATTTATCTCAAAGGAAAAAAAAATTACGAACTAGCTCAAACAGGTAATTACAAAGTTAATTATAAAAAAATGATTAAATTAATTTCATTTTTAATTGAAAAAAGCTTTAAAAATTGACTTGGTAAATAATCCAGAAAGGGCTGCTTTTCCATCAGTTGCTTTTAAAATAGCAGCTTGGATATGGTTAAATAATGTTGAATTAGTAAATCAATCATCCCAATCGCCAATTAAAGGCCCTCTAAATGATCTAATTGATGGAACATATTTAAATTATGCACTTTTGACAAATTATTTGACACTCGATCCTAAAAGTTTTTTAAAAAGATTAGAAATAAATGATATGATTTTGGTAGCTTTGAATTTTCGTCCGTTAAAAAAAAGCAGGGGGTTAAAGTGCATGTTAGATGGTCAACTAGGATATTCTGTACCTATTTGTTATGCTCAACAAAAATCATTTTACTGTGGATGTGAAGGAGATTTTGAAAAAAAAGAAACATGTAATTATGGTCTGCTTAAAAATGGAAAATGCTTGAACCCAAGTTTTGTTCGATGCTGTGTAGAAAACTACTCAAATAATATTGACTTGGTAATTTTAAAATGCTTATAAAAAATCATAATTTTTTACTGAAAAATTGAAATAGTACAGTTTCAAGCAGTTTTTCAAATATGTATATTTATTTTTGAGCAATATTTGTTTCTGATCCTAAACTGATAAAATTTTAACAAATAATTTTTTCATAAAGGACTAGTATTGATGCATGAAATTCTGAATTTATTAGCGGACCCTGTTGATTCAACAATTTGATTAATTTATCTTGATTAAAAAAAAACTCTAACTAAGCGTGAATTTTCTTTTTGATCATTCGAATTTTTATAATCGGTGTTATTTCTTTACTTCACTGAATTGAGCCCGTTACATTAAAACGTTGCGTTTCCATAGCACGAAATATTTGTCATAAAATTTCTTTTAATTAAATCTTACGATTTTACTAGTCCATGCAGTGGTACTTATGATATGATTAGTAAAAAGGCAAAAAATATGGCAAAACTAATTAGAAGAAATTAATTTAAAAATAAAATTTTTATGGTACCTTAATTATCAATTCTTATTATTATTCTAACAAATTATATTTCAACAAACATCACTTACCATTTTTTTAAATTACTAGGTAATTATCATGGATAATTCTGGATCGATTGGATTCAACGATTTTAAAATAGAAAAAAATTTTGTCAAATCTTTAATTCAAAAGCTGGAAATTAATATGAATAAAAGCAGAATAGCAGTGATTCATTTTAGTGATTCAGCTACAATAGTCACTTATTTGAATCAAACTTCCAATTCTTCAGACTTAACGAGTAAAGTAGAGAGTATTCCATATATTGGAAACAATACTAATACAGCCGATGCTTTACTTTTGGCCAATAATACAATATTGCAAGAAAAAAATGGAATGAGATCTATCAGAGAAGGTATACCAAAAGTTGTAGTAGTTATTACTGATGGTAAAAGTAATAACCGAACAAAAACGCTAGAGGCAGCTCAAGTAATTAAAAGCAGAGGCTTCAACATCATTACAGCTGGTGTTGGAAATGTAGACCAAGAAGAGTGTAAATTAATGTCATCAACTCCATATGATTTCGAATATGTTGACAATTTTTCTGGTTTAAATGATATACTTTTTAATATTGCATCGAAAAGTGTTCTTCAACCAGCGCCACTTTTGATTCTTATTCCTATAAAATCAACTATTTCCAAAAATCAATATAAATATTTTAAATATCCCTTGGGAAATTTGACCATGTTAACTATACAATTGGATCAACTTTTTGGTCGTTGTGTCTTATTCTATTCGTTTGTTAATCCCAATCCAAAAGATGATTTAGATGTGATTGATAAACCTGGTTCGACAAAAACAAGCGAAGCAGAGCAAACACAAAAATATTACACTGTAAGCAAGCCAACCGATGGAAATTCTGATACTCTCTTTATAAGTGTAAAAGGATACGAGAATTCAAATTCTTTTGAAATGAAAGTTTTAGATAAAGTAATTGTTAATGGACAACCATCTGTTTACGGATCGTTTTGTCTTATTTTTTTTATAATTCTAATGAGCATTTTAAATATTTAGTTAAAATTTATTGGAATAAAATTTTGCTAAATTAATAGATACATATTTTTCAATTATTAAAATTTATACAATAAAATTTTTTTTTTAATTTTTTAAATCGATGATTCTAATAATGTCAAAATTATTTTATTCCCAATAAAATAGATTTGGGTATAGTCTTGGGTCTCTTTCTTCAGAGGAAGAGGAAAGGAAGTTTTAAAGAAGAATTGAGGAACAAAATGCGTACAAGATAGTTTTAATAGCCGAAACATATTAGTCATAAAAATTTTTAAAAAAAAACTTAAAAAAGATGTTTAATAATGCGAAATATTTAAAAATTTTTTTCGAAATTTTTAGAAAGAAAAGTTAGTTCAATACTTCCAAAAAAAATTAAATAATTTAAAATTCAAAAAAAGACCACCCCCAGAGGGGATCGAACCCTCGACCTATGGATTAGAAGTCCATCGCGCTATCCACTGCGCTATGGGGGCTTGGTAAACATTTTTTTTTTAATTTTATTTTAAATATAAAATTAAACAATCTGAAACCAAATTTTGAATTGTTCTAAATTTTTTGATGTCGATACAAATAACATCAACTCATAGAAAAGAATTTAGTTAAAGTAAATTGGGTTGTAGATTTTATGTAAATTGTACGTTATCAAAATCTAAAATACCTTTCTTTATCTTGAATTAGCTTTAGGGATTTTAATCGATGCATCTTAGGGATCTTAAAAATACAGCCCAAATATTTTCACTTTTAAAAGTTCTTGTTTAGAGTAGGTGTAGAATTTAACATTCAATATTAGATTTTTAAATATTAAAATTTATTAAATAATATATTTTTTAAGTTATTATCAAATGAATAAATCTTGAATTTTATTTTTTAATTGCCAAGCCCCCATAGCGCAGTGGATAGCGCGATGGACTTCTAATCCATAGGTCGAGGGTTCGATCCCCTCTGGGGGTGGTATTTTTTATTGAGTCAGGATTTTTAAATAAGTTGAATTTTGAGCTTTCCTATTTTTATATTCCCGAAAAAACTTTTTTAATAATCTAAATAAATTAAAAGTAAAGACAAACAAATAGATCTGTTTGATAAACACAAAAAATTTTTTTAAGTTGACTAAAAAATAAATTAAAAAAAAAAATTAGAATACACAATTTTTGGTAAATTTTTAAAAAACAAATAATTGCCAAAATATGATCACTTGTTACCATTTTTTGGTAATATTTACTCGTAGAAGTTGAAACTCAGAATTCAACTTATTAAAAAACCCTGACTAAATAAAAAATACCACCCCCAGAGGGGATCGAACCCTCGACCTATGGATTAGAAGTCCATCGCGCTATCCACTGCGCTATGGGGGCTTGGTAAACATACTCCCAAAAATTTATTTTAAACACTTCTTTAAATTTAAAATAAAAATCCTAAGATATTATATAATTCGAAGACAAGAATTTGACATTAACTAAAATTTTTGAAAATATAAATTCTTTTCACTGGTTTCCATGGCTACAAAAATATTTTAAAAAAGAATATTTAAAAAAATACCTTTTTTTTTCTTCTTTTGATTCAAAAATTCAAAATTATCAAAAAAAATTTTCAATTTTGATTTAATCGAAAATAAAAATGAATGAAAACGTTAAATACATAGTTGAAAAGCTTAATAAGGAACCGTTTAAAAAAAATTTGAACTTTATAAGCTTCGATAACTTAACTGGAGTAAATTTATTACAACTTCTAAACGATGTTTTCGCCGAAATCGACTCCAAAGTAACCTTTTCTAAAACATGAAATTCATTTAATTTTTCCTCAAAATTAAATTTTTTAATAGCAAAAATGTGATATTAGGGACGAAGGACCAGATCAAACTGCCATTCGTATGTTTAACTTACTTAAAGTTTTAAAATACAAACCTCAAGATGAAAACGTGTAAGAATTTATGCAACAAAAAAAAACGAGTTCTTAAAAAATTTACTAATAAATTTTTTTTAAAAAGTCAACAGTTTCGACAAGGTCTAGTAACTGGTGATAAAATAGTAGTTCATCCTATTATGAAATGGTGCTTGGAGAAACTTCCCGAATTGAAAAAGAGAGCATATTTGGCAAGATTTTTAGTCAAATTAGAATTACCACCTGAATTTCTTTCGGATCCTATGGTCTATGATTTAAATCAACAAGTAAGTTTATTAATAATTATTAAATTTTTTTTAATTTTTGTTTTTTTTTTCTTAGTATGAAAATTTAATAGCTCAATTTGTTGAGTCGCACAAAAATTATGATCACTTAATGTCCACTCAGCATACGACAGCTGATCTCAAAAATGAAATCGAACAAATGGAAGATGAAAAAGAACAATTAATTAAGAGATTAGAAAGAGTTAAGAACCGAGTATCTGGTGTTAACAATTCTAGTTCAATGCTAGAGCTATCACGTGAATATCGTTTGGAAGTTGAGCGAGAGGAAAAGATAAATCAACAAAAATCTGAGCTCAAGGGTGAAATAAATCAATTGGATGTTAAAATTGATCGCTTGGAAAAAGTACTCAAAGAGCAACAAGCTTCTTATCATGATTTAAATGCTGAAAGTAAATTTAAAACAAAATTTACCTTTTTTAAATTTAGGGTACAAAAAAAAATTTTTTTTTTTTATTCGAGGTATAATTCAAAAAATGGAAGAGGAAAATCGTGTTAATTCTTATTTAGCCAATGAGAAATTCCCTAAAGAAATCGATGCATATAAAAAGAAATTAAAAGATTGTGAAGAAATCGGATCGAAAGCCGTTATGACACAGGCTGAAATAGCCGATATTCGTAAACGAATAGAAAATGTAAATAAAGAAGTGTCGCAGTTGATTGAAAAAAGAGATAAGAATCGTGATCTATCCGATGAAAAATTAATCATGTTTCGTCAACAAGCGATCATTATTTCTAGAAAAAAGGACCAATTGGCTGAGAATTTAAAAGATTTGAGACTCGAGCAGACCAATTTAGAAAAGCAGTTGAAAGAAAAAGGAAAAAATTTCGGCGAAGATGGCCCAATTTTAAAAGGAGAAGATGTATAAATTTTTAATTTTTTTTTTCAAATTCTAAAAAAAATAATTATATTTTTGTGTTTAAAAGTTTAAAAGATATGTGATTAAATTAAGAAGTAAAGGTAATAATTATAAAAGTAAGCGTCAAGAAATCGCTGAACTACAAGCTGAGTATGTTACCATTAAAAGAACTGAAGAAATTATTAAGAAAAAATTCGACGAAGTCAAAGAGCATTTAGTAAGAATTTAAATTTTAATGAAAATTTCTAGAAATTTTAAACAATTTTGACTAAGAAAAATATATGCTAGAAGTGGAATTTATGATCATCGATCGTGATTTTTAGACACTGTACTCATTTTTCAACTTTCTTTATCGATGAAATACTTTCTTATTTCGACTGTTGTTGGTTGAGCCTTGCTAAGAACTTTTTTATAAATTTCTTCGTTTGTCATACAGTTTCCTATTGTCAATCCAAACTTGGTCGAACTTTTCGGATTTTTTGACCTTTTCGGATTAACTTACCGTAAAACCTTGCTTATAAGCGACTAAAAATTGCTCTTTTGAAGCGTGAAATCATACTAAAGAAAAATGAATTTACTCTATTGATTTGACTTATCCGATAGACTTGAGTGTGGTCTATTTAGTTCTAAAAAAAGGGGGTTTAGGGGGGCGCTTTTAAACAAGGTAATACGGTAATCATGTTTAAACAATTCTTTAAATTCGAAAAAAAATATTTGGAACCATACATTTTTACTCAAAAAAAGTTGTTGCCTGCGTGTGATTTCGATTGTTTTGTTCTTAATTTTAAAAATGTCGTAAAAAATGGCAGAAACATCTAAAAAAGAAAATTTTACAACTCATGCTTTTTTAACAACCCGCGCTTCTGAGCAAGGTAAAATACATCAGAATATAATTTGGTAATTGAATAGGTTTGTTCTATTTAACAACTCTAAGATAAGGATTTCAACTAAAATTTCCAGCCTTATTTTTTTTATCTGTATCTTTCTGATTTCAAAAATATCTTTATCTTTTAGGGATAAGAGGTACAGTCAATACTGTTCGATAATCCGGCAAATTCGATTGCCTAACCAATTTTCATTTTCTTTTTCCCATTCATATTTAAATCATTATAAAGTTATTCAATAATCCGGCAATTTTATGCCGGATAACTTGTATTTTACTTTTATGAGATATTTTTAAAAATGAGTTAGATTTGAATTTTTTTGATTAAATTCCTGTCATTAAAACTCGAAACTAAAAAAAAAAATTTAAATTTCAATAGTAGTTACTCGTTTTTAAAACTTTTTTTTATATTCGAAAAAATTAAAAATAATAAAAAAT
>NTPY01000635.1:186390-213132 GCA_002922825.1 Brachionus calyciflorus | reverse complement strand
AGTTTTAAATGCCGCATTTTTCCTTTAAAAAAATAATGCCTTTTTACATGTTTAATGCGTATGACAAAACTCGAAATTTCGAATTTAATTGCCGCATTTCTTTGCAAGGTAATACGGTAAATATTACTGTATATTTAAAAATCGATAAATCGAAAACTTTGACCTTGAACTTTAATTTAACTTTTTTTTATTATAAAAAAGAATTTAATAAAATAAAAAAATATTCTTCTTTTAGAACCCAAAGTATTTTCTTTCTTGGTAAACCCATGCAGAAATTTTCCCTGCCTAATTCTCTGTATTTTTTATATATATTGATTCGATCCGCAATTAAACTGTTAGTGAAGATTGTTTTTTGTTGATAAATGGATAATGATAAAGATCTTTCAAATACTTTTTCAATTTTCTTTCTTTCATAGACTTGCTGTGTGATTGTCCTTTGGAATAGCAATCATAATCAAAAAATTTTCTTAAATAAAAAACAAGATTTAGATCAAATTTTCAAATTTTGAATTTTTTTAATTTTAAGCCGGCTGATGAGAGATCATTAGACGATGATAGAGGTAGAAACTTGAAAGATAAAGCCGAGGAGCTAATGTCGAAAAAAGAAATAGCCTCAAAAATATCTTCAAAAAAGAGTGAATTGGCGCCTATTTTAAAAGACGTTAAAGCCTTAAGAGAAGCTATTGATGTAAAATTTTAATTTTTTTTTCTCATTATAAAATTAAACTTTTTTTAAAATTTAAAAAAAAAATTTCTTAAGAATATAAGTGGTGAATATGAAACTAAAAAGTCTAAATATGACCAAATAAATGCCGGTTATGAAAGTAATAGATCACAACTTGAAGCCGAAGTTAGAGCCCTGGCTGATGACAATCGAATATTCGAGGCTCGTTACCATTACTTTAATTCACAGAAATTGATCTATTTAGTTTTTCATAAACGAGCAAATGATGAAGTAAAAGCTTATACGAAAAATAATAGTGAAAAGTCACTAAGAGATCAATTAAATAAAAAAATCAATGAACAAGAGGTTATGAATAAGACTCTTAAAGATAAACAAAAAACAGCTGCGTCTGTTCAAGTTGATGGGAAGAAGCAGATTAGATTATGGAAAGATCTTCTTAGACAAATGGAACTTAAGAGAAAATTAGCTATTGTAATTTTTAAAATTTTCTTTTTAGTTTTATAAAATTTTTTTTAAAACATTTTGATATTATTTTTAAGGGAAATACAACTGAGGATTTGAATGAAGCTTATAGCTCAATACCTGATGATTTTGAGCCTTCGAAAAATAGATAAAAACTTGCCTGTTTAAATATTTTTTGCTTATTTAAAATTATTTTGATGTTTAACTTTTTTTCATACAAAAAATAGTCAAATAAATTTTTTGAAATCTAAAAATTTCCAAATTCTTTTCTATGAGTTAATGTTATTGGGATCGAGATCAAAAAATTTAGAAGAAATAAAAATTTTCAAGACTTTTTTTCTATTTAATTTTTTCTAAAAAATTGCGTAATAACATTTCAAAATTTAACATGAAAATGAATTGTAGAAAAATTAAATTACGCAATTAAAAAATTTTGAAAATGTAAAATAAATTTCAATTTTATATTAAAAATAAAATTCAAAAAAAAATGTTTACCAAGGCCCCCATAGCGCAGTGGATAGCGCGATGGACTTCTAATCCATAGGTCGAGGGTTCGATCCCCTCTGGGGGTGGTCTTTTTTTATAAAAAAATATTTAATTTTGTTTTGAAACTATTGGGTTAAAACTGATTTAGTACTCCAAATTTTTATTTGATCTTTAAAAGTATTATTCCTTATAAGCGCTAGATTATTTTTTGATTGTTAAATATTCAGGCGTATACAATTGGATTTTTATTTCCTCACGGTAATGTAAAATTGCCATTTGACTGCAAAAATCTTTATTTGTGAACCAATGGGCTCAACTATCGAATACGGTTTTTTTATGGTTAGCCTTATTTCTTCAACAAAGGATACCGGCGCATAACATTGAAAAATTGGCTCTAGTTTCTTTACCGAAAAAAATTTTATATCCTATTTATTTGATAATTTTCTCAAAAAATAGACCAAAATCTGGTCCAAACACTATTTTTCGGATGAATTATATTTTTCGCTTACTGTTTAATATTAATGAAGGAATTATACAATCTTAATCGAAAATTAAGTTTACTTTTTAAGGAAACGTGCTTTACATTTTAATTTTTAGAAAAAATTAAAAAATTTTAAAATAATTTAAAATAAAAAATTTGCATACGAAAATATCTCTTAAGTGGTATTTAAATTCGCAATATTTAAAAATGTTTTTACTTAATTTGTGCTTTTATTTTTATTTTCTAATCTTGTAATTTTTCTATTTTTATATTTTTATAAAAAAAGATAAACTGAAAGAAGTCTGTAAAAAATTTAGTTTCTTTTTTACAATTTGTAATTTTTTTATTTTTACATTTTCTTTTTGCTGAAAGAAGGGCGCTAAACCTTCAAGCAGCTGGCCTTGCGGCTATTTTTTAAATAAATAAAAATAAATAAAATAAATATTTAAAAATGAAGAAACGCACTTAAATCATTGAATAAAATCAGTAAAAACAAGTCAGATGGAACTTGTTTCTTTATGTGAAGCATTTTTAAATTGAATCAAGAATTCTACTTGGTGGATGTCTTATCTCAAAATCAGCGGCTTAGTGTAGCATTCTCAATTGGTGGGTCGAAGCTACTCGCTAAAGCTTTTAAGGGTCTTCAGGGGGTCTCAAAAACGCCTAAAAAAATTTATTTTGGAAATTTTTTTAATATTTTTTATATATAAATTAAAAAGTAACTTTCTTCAACAAAGCACAAAAATAAAAAAAAAACTTAGGAAAAATTTTGAATGTCTATTCTCATAAAAGCTAATTTCTCAGCAAAGTTTTTGATTTTCATCTAGACAATGTATCTCTTCGATTACGATATTTAAAATCGAATGTTCTTGAATTCTGCTTCTTAAATATGTTTTTAGTTTTCTTAAAAGAAATTGATCTTGCCGAATTTACATTTGATATTGGAATGCTTAAATAAATTCTGAATAGATTAAGAATATTAGAAAATATTTTGTCTACATTTAGAAAAAATTCTCGTTCATTCCGGTTTTACTTCTCTTTCGATAATATTTATATCAAAAGCACAAATTTTTCTTTTAACCCAAATTAAAAATAAGGCATATTTGAGATGAAAAAAGTGATTCGACCACCGCTGTACGCTTTTATGACGCTACGCTTCTGCTATAAATTGTTAGATGAAAATTGTTTATTTTTTATTATTTAGTTGATATGGAAATTGAATTTTTTTTTTTTGAGAAATAATAGACTAAAAATAAAAAATTTCTTCATTTGAATTATCTGTTATCTGCTTTTAATAAAAAAACAATTTTTAAACTAGATGTAAGTACCAAATATTCAATTAGAAATTCGAAGTCATTAATCTTTTAGACGGTGGATTTTCTTAATTTTATCTTAAAAGGCTTTTTATTAGGCTCTAAATTTGTATAAAAAGTCCCCCGTCTAAAAGCTTAAAGTCTGGAGCAAAAATTCTCTAGATATACGCCGATACTCTTTGCAAAAGCTATAGGTCATTCAGAACATCTCAATTAAATCTATGACTAGCCATATGTACAATGCAAATTAAAACTATCTTGTAAGCATTTTGTTCCTCAATTCTCCTTTAAAACTTCTTTTTCTTTCCTCGACTCTTCCTCTGAAGAAAAAGAGAAAGGAAAACAATCGTACAAGCTAGAAACTTGAAACAAGCTTAATAGACCCAAAAATATTCTATTGGGAATAAAATAATTTTAAAATTATTAGAATCATCGAATTTAAAAAAAAAATTAAAAAAAAAAATTTTATTATAGAATTTTATTAAAGAAATTTTAATAATTGATTAAATATTTATAAATTTAGCAAAATTTCATTCCAATAAATTTAAACTAAATATTTAAAATGCTCATTAGAATTATAAAAGAAATAAGACAAAACGATCCGTAAACAGGTGGTTGTCCATTAATTATGACTTTATCAAAAACTTTCATTTCAAAAGAATTTGAATTCTCGTATCCTTTTACACTTAAATAAAGAGTATCAGAATTTCTATCGGTTGGTTTGCTTACAGTATAATATTTTTGTGATTGCTCTGCTTCTCTTGTTTTTGTCGAACCAGGTTGATCAATTACATCAAAATCATCTTTTGGATTGGGATTAACAAACGAATAAAATAAGACACAACGTCCAAAAAGTTGATCCAATTGTATAGTTAACATGGTCAAATTTCCCAAGGGATATTTAAAATATTTATATTGATTTTTGGAAATAGTTGATTTTATAGGAATAAGAATCAATAGTGGCGCTGGTTGAAGAACACTTTTCGATGCAATATTAAAAAGTATATCATTTAAACCAGAAAAATTGTCAACATATTCGAAATCATATGGAGTTGATGACATTAATTTACACTCTTCTTGGTCTACATTTCCAACACCAGCTGTAATGATGTTGAAGCCTCTGCTTTTAATTACTTGAGCTGCCTCTAGCGTTTTTGTTCGGTTATTACTTTTACCATCAGTAATAACTACTACAACTTTTGGTATACCTTCTCTAATAGATCTCATTCCATTTTTTTCTTGCAATATTGTATTATTGGCCAAAAGTAAAGCATCGGCTGTATTAGTATTGTTTCCAATAAATGGAATACTCTCTACTTGTTTCGTTAAGTCTGAAGCATTTGAAGTTTGATTCAAATAAGTGACTATTGTTGCTGAATCACTAAAATGAATTACTGCTATTCTGCTTTTATTCATATTAATTTCCAGCTTTTGAATTAAAGATTTGACAAAATTTTTTTCTATTTGAAAATCGTCGAATCCAATTGATCCAGAATTATCAATGATAATTACCTAATAATTAAAATAATGGGTAGTAATTTTTTTTTGAAATATAATTTGGTAGAATAAATATAAGAATTGATTATTTAGTTACTACATTAATAAAATTTGTGTTCAGATTACTGAAATTCTCGAAATTTTACGGAATAACATATTTAGCTCAAATTAATCGTTTATCCAATCTGTCGAATAAAATAAACCCAAATGATAATATGCAACTCGTAGTGACCAAAATGTAGCTTTAGGTAAATAAATATATAAACTTGATTTTTAAATTAAGGTTTCCAGGATCATAATTTGAACTCGCTTTTTCAGACAAAACCAATACCCTATTTTTGATTATGAAGGCCCACTAAATATTCAAAAAATCTGATTGAGTATTAAAAATAAAGCAAAAACTGGAAAAATTTTTTTTCCGAAAATTCGCTCGCTAATTTTGTTATTTTAAATATGAGGAATTCAACGCAAAAGGAATTTTACATCTATCTTGCTCCCTTAGCGTTTTGAAGTCATAAAGAAAGTAGTTTTTAAAAATTTGAGTATTTCACTGTTGAAAATATTCAACATATTTTTTCTAAAAATAGATTTTTCTAACTAAACTTGAGTCGCTGGACACGAATTTGCGAAAAAAAAATTGGTCCAATTCTTGTAAAGTTTGATACAGGAAACCCTAACTTATGGGGGTTATAATTCCAAAAGGAGCCAAGGGAAGATCCAAGTTTTTTTTTAAATCACTTTAGTTGACTCTTTTTGGTTATCATATCAGTACTAGATAAAGTCGTAAGATTTAATTTAAAAAAATTCGATGGTAAATATTTCGTGTTATGGAAATACAAGGATTTAATGTACCGGGCTCAATTCAGCGTATTGAACAGCGTAAATAACTCCGATTATAATTCGAATTCTTGAGAAAAAAATTAGAAAGATCAATAAGAAAATTCATTCAGAAAATTTTTTTTTTTTCGAAAACCAAGATTATTTAATTAAACTATTGAATCAACAGGGTTGCCAATAAATTCAAAATTCCATACATCAACTAATATGGCAAAACATTATTGCTTAAAATTTTTATTTTGGGCCTATCCGTGTTGGAGAAATCCTACACAAACAGAAAGATACAGATTCGAACATGATCGAAAACCTGCTTGAAAATTTTCAGACATGCCGTTTATTAATTTTAGCTTTGAACTGTACTATTTCAATTTTTCATTTAATGGTTATGATTTTAAACAATTTAAAATTACCAAATCAATATTATTTGAGTAGTTTTCTACACAGCATCGAACAAAGCTTGGGTTTAAGCATTTTCCATTTTTAAGCAGACCATAATTACATGTTTCTTTTCTTTCAAAATCACCTTCACATCCACAGTAAAATGATTTTTGTTGAGCATGACAAATAGGTACAGAATATCCTAGTTGACCATCTAACATGCACTCTAATCCTCTACTTTTTTTTAACGGTCGAAAATTCAAAGCTATCAAAATCATATCATTTATTTCTAATCTTGTTAAAAAACTTTTAGGATCGAGTGTCAAATAATTTGTCAAAAGTGCATAATTTAAATATGTTCCATCAATTAGATCATTTAGAGGCCCTTTAATTGGCGATTGGGATGATTGATTTACTAATTCAACATTATTTAACCATATCCAAGCTGCTATTTTAAAAGCAACTGATGGAAAAGCGGCCTTTTCTGGATTATTTACCAAATCAATTTTCAAAGCTTTTTTGAAAAATTAAATAAAAATTTATTTGGTATTTTTATTTAATCAAAAGTACTATTACCTGTTTGAGCTAATTCATAGTTTTTTTTTCCTTTGAGATAAATAGCTCCTCTACCTCTGTATAAAGAACCATCACCTGGTTCAGAATTACCAATGCTCGAATCGGAATCAGCCTCGCTATTGATTGACTCTAGTTGTTCGAATGTTGTGGTTTCTCCTGCTAATTGAGATATGTAGGCCGCTAATTTATACTCTGTATTTTTTTGAGATGCTTGAATAGATTCAACCAAATAATGATAAATAACATTATTTCTTGTGGTATTACCAAAAGTTTTTAAGAAAATGCTTTTTTTAAGCAAGGTGTTTTCAAATAAAGAAGGTTTATTATCAGCAATACAACAAATTCGATTCACACCAGGGCAATTACCAAACAAAGCAGCACCCGTACATGCACTTACTTCCATGCATTCACCGTCGTATTTGTTTTTACCATATTGATTTTTACATTTTTGAGCTGAGATTAGCGGAATAATATAGAAGTTCAAAATAGCTACCACTTGTAACAATTTAATTTTCATTTTTTAAAATTAACTATAAAATATAAAAAGTCAAAGACTTATTTTATGGGCTAAAATTAAGTAAATCATAATTCAAATATTTGATCTTATCTATCTTTTTTGTTTATCATAAGATGATTTATCATTTATTCACCAATTAATTTTTGCTTTCGTTCTGTTCTGCTCCTCAAAAAAAACAGTTTTCCATACATCTAATAAATGATTTTTGATGATTAATGGTGATTTTCTTGATTTAAAAGTGATTTTTCTTGAGATGTCTAAAAGATATCGCAAGTTTTTTTCAGTATTGCCTATTTTTATTTTTTTTCTTTACAAAGACCCTAAAACCTTAAAGTTGTCAATACTTAGGTTCTAAATTATTTATTACAACCGTTTTTATTGAGAAATGAATAGTGAACAGTAAAATAAAATACAACGCCTTGCTATATTTTGAAAAGGGATATCTTTGGTTTATTTTCTTAGATCAAGCGCATCACGAAAAAATACAAAATTCCAGAAAGTCAAAAAAAAAATATTTGTATTTTATTTTAATTTACTGCACTTCTAACGAACTTTCTACTTTTTGGCGAAGGGTACTATATTCGTAGCGAAGCGAACAGTATCCGTACCGTACCCACCGTATCTGACTAACCGTATGTTAATTAAAATAAATTTAAATTGTTACAAGTAGTAGCTATATTGAATTTCTGTATTATTCCGATAATTTCGGCTCAAAAATTTGAAGAAATAAGAATTTGATTTAAGATTGTTCAATTTTATATTAAAAATAAAATTCAAAAAAAAATGTTTGCCAAGGCCCCCATAGCGCAGTGGATAGCGCGATGGACTTCTAATCCATAGGTCGAGGGTTCGATCCCCTCTGGGGGTGGTCTTTTTTTGAATTTTAAATTTATTTTTTAAACCCACAATTTTTTAAGACTTTGAATATTCTAAATTTTTTTAATGAATTTTTTTTGATAGAATTATCAAAGTCGCTTATGGATGAATTTATAAAAGAGAATTTTTGTTAATTATTTTTTTATAAGGCAAAATTTATTTCCATAAACTCTATTCTTAAAAACATGAATAAAACAAAATGAGATATTTCTTATTGCATCTTTCTTTCCAAATAATCCAAATTTGTGAAGATCAATCAATTAAGTTAATATTTATTCTGAGAATGTTGATGAAAAATTAGTTTAGATTTAAGAAAATTCTCATACGATTACTTAACAAGCCCCCATAGCGCAGTGGATAGCGCGATGGACTTCTAATCCATAGGTCGAGGGTTCGATCCCCTCTGGGGGTGGTCTTTTTTTATTTGACTTAAGTTTCAAAAGAGCTCTAGAACTACTATTTATTTAATTATTTGAAAAATCAAAGCCAAATGACAAATTAAAAGTTAAATTGGGTGTTAAGAATTTTCTATTCGATCAAAAAGTTCAGGCGGAGATCTGATTGATCTTCTTTAAAAAAATAAACCTTCTCCAATCGAATAGTTTTTAGAGTAATTTAAAAAAATTGTCAAAAAAAGGTCTGTTACATCCATCATTTGGTAAAGATAATGGATGTAAAAATGGTGTCATGATATCATGAGATTGCAGGCTTTGAAAATTTTGTCCCGAAAAAGTAATATGGGCATTACCATTAACCTTTGCGATTATTGGTGATGGTTATGGATATTAGGGCTGCGCATCGAAAGTTATCGTTTATTGAAAAGATTAAGCGTTCCTATATAATATAATTGTTTTAACCTTTAAAATGGCATTTTTGATAAAATTTTTATACAAACACACTTAAGTTTTGACTCTATATATTTTTTATGAGTGTTTTAAGTGTTATATTAGAATCAAATTATTTTAAAACGAAGAAAATAGCCTGAAGTAAACTAGTACGAGAGACTTAAGTACGAATGATAAAGTATTACTTAAGTCGGCTAATCCGATTCTAAAATCATGCGAAATCTTTTGAATAAGATTTTTCTTTTTTAGGAAACAAATACTACATTTTTTTGATACAAAAAAAAACATTTCAAGAACAATTTTTCATAAAAAACATTTTTTTAAAAAGGGTTAAACCAAAAAATGATCTCATATTAATGTTTTAACTATGGTATCCTTAAATAAAATGTTCTTTAAGATTACTTCTTAAGTTATTCGTATAAAAATTTTCATTACTTCGAAAAATTTGAAAAACAAGTTTTTTTCGAAAAGAAATGGTTAAAATTCTAGATTAACTGTAAAAATAGTTTTTTTTTTTTGCTAAATCTAAATCTGAGCTCGGATGTTTTATCGGATTCATCTTGTAGAACTTTTAATTCCTATCAGTGTGTTGAATCTTGAAAACAAAAAGAGCTTTGAGGTGTTTTATCGATTTTTCAATAGGGTCAAATCGTGCAATACCAACTATTCAAATTTCGCCAAGCCAATGCACCGTGTCATGGAGCCAAAAAAGTAGTCTAATGATTCACCGAGCAAAAAATAGAGTGTCTTAAGTGGGTTAGGGTTGGTCCTGTTTAACTCTCTTCGGATAATTGCAAACGATTTTCCTTGTTGGCTCACCATAACAGCCTTGGTTCTGTCCTCAAAGGTAACTGATGTGCGTTTTTTGTATTCAGAAGGCATTTTTTAAAATAAAATTTTGTTCAAGTAGACTGATTTTTTTTTGGGCTATATAATAAGTTAATCTCATTTTATATCCGAAATTTCAAAAGGATTGGATGAGAACTGACGGAAAAGAACTGACATCATTCTCATTAATTTTGTCAGAAAATTTTAATCAAAAAAAGGAGAAGTTTTTTTTTCTCATGTAAATGTGTACTTTAATAAGCAAACCAGAGAATGATAGCTCGTTCGAAAAAGAGGAAATGAAAAAAAATTATTTCAAAATGTTGATCCATTCAAAAAGGACGACTTTTTAAATTTAAAATAAAGAAAAAATTCATGCCGTTCTCTTTCTTTTTGTCAATACTGTATTTATCCAAGTTATATTTTCGATTTTTAAGACCGCTGGATCCTGAATTAGATAACATCAACAACGTTAATTTTTTTCTTTCTGTAAAAGATTCAAATAAAGGCTCTTTATTCTTTCAATTGAGTCATTGTTTAGGGCCAAAAAAAAATTCATACAGATAGCGACTCGATTTTTTATCTGAGGAAATACGGTAATTTAAAGTACAGCTTATTAATTAGAATTGAGAATCTCAAAGTAACTTGAACTTCACAGACATTTTAATATTTTCATTTTACTTCAATAATTTATTATTTTTTAAATAACATGAAATTAAATGAAAAAAAAAAGTTAAAATATAATTCTTTAAAAAAAAAATAATAATTCAGAAAAATAAAATTGAGATTCATTTTTTAGACTTAAATTACTTAAAAATAAAGAATATCAGTTTGTTTACCGGGATAATTTACGAGAAAAAAAAAACTTAAAAAAATATTTTAAAAAATTAAAAAAAAAAAATCAAGGAATTGTCTTCTTTTTTAATTTAGAGAATCAATACGAAAAGATTTTGTAATTGATTCAAAAGTAATATAGGAAATACTAGCAGCTGGTCCTATTTTTAAAATATGTAAAAAAAATCCTCTATATACACCAGATAGACCATCGTTTTTCCATACTTTCAACAATAAACTACACGTTGTTTCGGACGCATTTCGATTCGATTGCAAACGAGTTCGAGCAAATAACAATGGATAAACTATTAAATTTCCAAGGCAAGATGAAAAATTGCCAAGGATCATTTTTTCCATAAAATTTGGTTCATTTTTATTAGTTGCCTTACTGTACATTTTTTTAAGAGTCTCATAAGTTGCTAAATCAATACCAGCACTGGGTATTATGGCAACTGAATTGGCTAAAAGACCTCGATAAAAAGATATAAATCCATGTTTTTTATAAGTCTTAGCTACACAATCAAATATTGATTGATATTCGCCAGTATGTCCTAAATTCATTAATGTTTTAACTGTTTTAAGAGGATATAGAATTGATGCTGATACAAAACTGGCCGCACCACCACATAATATTTTTTCATTGAATGTTATTTCACATTTATCTTTGTTTAATAATTGCTTGAATTTTTCATAAGTAGCAAAACGCACGGCACTTTCAGGCGCTGTTTTAACTACATTCACAAAATTACCTCGCCATAGACCTCTTAATTTTCCCTCTTTCAACATACAGCGCCATACACTTTTTAAACTTAAATCCCCACGTTTTTTATCGACACTTTCTACTTGATAAACTGTTCTCAGTCGGTCTATAGGAGCGGTTCTTTAAAAAAAAGAAAATTTTAACAAAACTAAAAAAGTATATTTTTAAATAAAATTTTTTATTAATTACAAAGTTCTGGAAATAGCACCACCCATAGCACCAGCGCCAAATTCAATTAAAAATCGAAGTTTTTTATCACTTTCGAAATCTTTAAATTTAGGTACAGTTATTTGTAGAGACGACGAGGCCGAATTTCTTCGTTGTCTATTTTTGACTATTTCATTAACTAAAAGGACACTTTTGCTTTTAGGCTGTGACATTTTATTGTTTATTTCGTTTGCCTAATTTATAAATTCTTAATACAAAAATTAAAAAGAAAAAAAAACCTAATAGACTTAGGCCTTTATGAATTGAAATAGAAATTCATTATGAACGTTTTATCCTTTTTTAGATTTGACAATCCTTACCTAATTGGTAGGAATCTAAAATGCAAAAAATTAATTTAGAAAATTGTGTAATTTTTTTTTTTATTTCTAAGTATATTCAAGTTGGTTGAAAATTTTATGCAAATATTATGCTTTAAAAAAAAAAAAGAAACTAAATAGAAAAGATATTGATTGTTGGATGAATAAAAAGTTGCTCTAAATTTTGCACAACATATCCTTTAAGAAAGCAAAAAAAATGAGGTGGAATTTAAACTAAAACAAAATAAACATATTTTAACTAAAATTCAGATAATATAAATTTAAAGTAATTAGGAAAAAGTAAGGCAGGCAGGTATACACTAAAAAAATGAGAAAATTCTAAGATGGCCAAAACATTGTTTTATTTAATGTTTTCATTATGGATAAAAAGAATGATATGTTTTTTGTTATCCATTTTCAAAATTATTAAATATTTAGAATTTGAAAAATGTTTTTGAAAAGTGCTTGAACTTGATTCATGACAAGCTTATAAAGATAAAAAATAAAGCTTTTAAATTTTGGTACATGTTCCAGTTTATATATTATAACACGTTTTTCTTTCTAAGAGGTTAAATTAGCGATTAAAATAAAGAACTCTTTATATTTGGTTTATTTTAATAAAAAAAATTAAGGTGTGCCTTATAAACATTTGAAAATTGTTTTTTTTTTTTGTTTACCTAATTCATACGTAATTAGAAACAAATATTTTTCGTGTGGGAATTAAGTTTAAAATAAAAAAATGAAATAGAATTTTTCATTAGTTTTTTTTATATTTTTAAGATCTATATCCTTAACATTTTTCCTTAAATAATCTATGGAAAAGAGTTTAAGGATTTTATTTATTTCCTTAAGTCTAGTCCATTAGATAAATATTAGAATATCTAGTAAACTAGATTAGTTTTATTTAAGCAAACTTAAAATGTCAGAATATTTTTTTAAAATAAATAATATCAATAATAAAGCAATATAAAATATGTAAAATAATATCTTTTAATAGTTCAGAGGACACATCTTTAGTAAATGTGTGGATTAAATGTAAAATAAATGAATTACTGACAAAATTATTTTGAATGTTTTTAAATTAATTTTTTAATGCAACGAAATTTAAAAATTTAATAAATTGAATTTAAATTTCGAAATTTCAAATGTTTTTGACTCTCAAGATTGCTAGCAAAACTTGAAAACATTTCGAAATTTTAATTTTTGACTCATTAAATAAATAAAAATTTTCAAGTAAGATAAAGTTTACACAATTATTACATTTTAAATTTTATTTGATAAAAAGATTCATGGTAATTTATTCCCTTTTCAAAATTATTTCCCTTATTTTATTTCTCTAGAAAATATTACCTCCTAAAAAAATCACTTTGTATTTTATTCCACTTGAATAGTATTCATTTTGTAAAAAATGGCCTAACTGAATCTATTCCCCCCGAAAAAACAAATATTTATTGTAATTAATTAACCCATGTAAACAATTCCTTATCTAATAAAAATTAAAAAATGATTGGCTTTTTAAAAAAATTTATTTAACGAATAAAATAAATTGCCGGACATTTCAATACAGAATTTTTTTCGGAACAGCAATAACGTTTTGAGCCATCGCTATTGTCCTTTTTCCACCAAAACTTGTAATTTTGTTAAATTAAAATCGGGTGAGCATCTTTTTTGTGTTGAGAGTTCGGTTTAGGGTTAAAACAAAAATTGCTTTTAACAAAGAAAAGTTGGTTAATTTTTAATATCCATAAAATAGTTTATTTTTTGTTTGTTTAAATTCAAAGTAAAAGTTTTTAGAATCAAGGTATTCCACCAGATAAAGGGACTTTAATTTACCAGAAATAGATTAATTATTTCAAGAGACGAATGATTACCAAATATCAAAATCAATATAATAAATGATTTTGGTATTTTTAAAATTTTGTGGGGATGAAAGTAAATATTCGGAGTTTAAGATTCTTTTAAAATAATTATATTTAAAGTATTTTTTTGGTAAATTGATTTCGAAGAAATCGCTAAATGGTCATTTATTTTTTTATCAGAAGAGGAATTATTCTGTTTTTCAAGAAAGGAATAGTTTCCAAGAGGAATTTTCGAGGGGAATAGATTCAAAAAGGGAATTTTTTACAATTTACCGATAAAAAGGTCTATATTTTTAAAAAAAACACTAGTAATCTGCACTTGTCTACGGCATTTAAAAAATTTTTTTATTTTAAGAATCAATATTTTAAATGCATTTTTTAATTCTTATCATTAAAAAAATTTTCTTGAATGCTCCATAAAATTTTAAAATCGGAAGCAAAGCTGGTCACTATACGCTCAATATTTTTGATCGAAAAGTTATCCAACTTATTTTTGGCAATTAAATTTTTTTTTTAGCCTCGTTTTTCAATCAGATGGGTAATCTGCAAGTTGATTTCGGCATTGTGATTTTTTTTACAATTTACAATTACAAAATATTCAAACTCTTATAAAATGACGAAAACTTGTATGTGCAAAGAAAAAATTATGCAACTATGTGAAACTTTGGAAGTTACACTTTTTAGAAAAGTCTGCAAAATATCTGCAATTTGTGCAAAATATGAAAATTCGATTAAATTTATTTTAATTTATTCTAAAAATGAATTTTGAATAATCGAATTCGTCTGTTATTTTTGATATTGTTTTAAATTTCGTACTGAATTTTGATTAGTTCTAAACTGATTTCTTTGTTTTGAACTTTTGTTGATATTGCCTTAATGGTTTGACCAAGTTTTAAAAGAACATAGTCAACTGTAGTAAAAATTTGTTGTACTTTTAAATATTCAATCAAATGATAAATGTTATGATGTTGTTTGAAAATCATCTTATTTAAAGCTAAATAAAATTTTGCTATAATTTCTTTTTCTTATTTAAGAAAGAGCATCAATCGCTTTGACCTCAACTTCTACTAAATCCTCATTTGAAATTGATTTAATAAATAGAATTTTTTATCTAGTCAAAAATAAAATTAGTTTAAATGCAATAATAATTTTGACTTAGTCAAATCCGATTGAACCACTTCTTTAATCATAAAGCCTTGACTTTACATCTCTACTCAAGCCTAGATAATTCAAATTACGCTTTTTCAGTTTTCCATTATCAGTAAAGGTCTTAAAAAATACATTTTACATTTGTTTACATATTTTTATGTATGTAAACAATTTTATTTTAATCATAAATGTTTATAAGGATTCTAAATTTAAAGACTGTGGTCTTTGACTTGATTTAAGAATCATTTAGCAAAGAAAGAAAGATCCTCTTTAAAAAACATCAGACATGTGGGAAATTACATTCATACATGCATGTCACTTAATAAAAATTCAATTATAATTCAATTGCAATTTTACCAACTAGATACTAAAATAATTTGGAGTCTATTTATTTGTAGTTAAATTTTTAAACTGCATTATATGAATCAGCTAGTATCTGGGCATCTAACGTTTAATGACGAACCCAAAGTGAATCGAAACAGACTAATTGACCGGATAAAATCAATTAATTTTATAATTCCATTAAATATCTTAAAGAATTGAATACAATTATCTTTTTCTCTAATTTTTTTTAAATATTTTTTTCTATTCTAATATCCCAGATTTCTCCTACTAGATACTTATTTTAACGCTCTACATTGCAATTTTTCACTTTTTTCTATTTATGTAATTTACATACTCAAACATTCAAATTTTTTTTTATTTAAATTAAATTTTAATATTCAAAAGTTTAAGGTTCTTCTAAATACATTTTAAAATAATGGAAGAATTTTTGAAAGAATTATAATCCTTATGTATCTTTTCAAAATTTTCAGATAACTTTCAAGTAGTTTCTCTCTCTTTTTGACGTGGATCTTTTCATTTAAATAAAAAAGAAATTTTTTTTATAAGCTTATTTGAAATTTTCTAGCATAATTTTGTTGTCATATAAATGGTGATTGAAAGAGAAATTATCTTTAGCGACTCCTCTAATTATTAAGAAAAGAAAGAAAGCAATAAATTAGATAAAGATCTAAAATTTGAAGTATCAGATAACCTAGTTACTTATCAAAATAAAAAAAAACAATTTAAGTTTGATTATGATAGATTACGACTGAAAATTTAAAAAAAGCACTTGTATTTTTTGGTCTTTAAAATTTCTTTCGTTTCAAAAAAAAGTCATCTTTAGAAATTATTTGAAATGCAGTTAAAAAATGTTTGTTTAAAATTTTCAACATTTCTGTGTCTCATATGTTGTGCCTTTTCTCAAAGCAATTTTAACAACGAGGCTTATTTGAACAAAAGTTTAAATGAAATCACTTGGCTAACAGCTCATAATTCTCATTTGAATGTATTTGATAATGTGGTATTAGAAATTGCCAGTAATCAAAATTTAAGCTTAGACAAACAATTATATTATGGTGTGCGTGGTTTCATGCTTGATATTGATTTGTTACAATGTAGTAAATTAAGATCACTATTTGGCTCATGTAGCTGTGAAGGTGTATGCCTTTGTCATGGATCTTGTTCTAAATCTCACGATAATATCAAAGATGGATTTTTAGTTAAAAAACTTGAATATGCATTGAAGAAATTTGTAAAATTTTTAAACAAAAATCCAAACGAAATAATCACCTTATTCCTGGAAAATTATGTAGCAGATACTAAAATATTACAAAATGTATTCGATAGAGTTAAACACTTTAACCAGTTAGTTTTCAATCCGTATAGTCCAGAATGGGATGTTTTGAGAAAGGGTTGGCCAAAGATAAAAGAAATGATTGCTTCTAATAAAAGAATATTAATTTTTGATGATGAAAAAAAAGCCGATCATGCTGGTAAAGCGCCAGGCTTTATAAGATCAAGAGATTTTTTATTAGAAAATCATTTTGGATGGCATAATGATTTTATAGATGTAAATCTAAGCAATTTTAAACAAATAAAAAATTTATATAATTCTAGTAGTATTAAAATGGAGATATCAAGATGTGTTAGTTTGCATAGAACAATGGGTCAACTAAATTGGAGTGAAAATAAAACGTTAGATTTAAATTTTCGAGAACACGAGAATTCGTTATTAAATTCGGAGAAAATGTTTCTCTTTCATCATTACTATGGTGTTTCGGCAAAAAGTATTTTTATCGATTCATTGACAGTTAAGTTAATGAATACACCAGAATTTGTTAATGAACGACTTAAAAGAAGGTGTAATCCTGGTATTAATGGTAAAAAGCCAAATTATATAGCTTTAGATTTTATAAATGAAAATACTTATAAAGATTTAATTTTACCTTTTAATATTTAAATTTCGAATAAATCCTATAATTTTTTTTACAATTTATCAAGACTCAATATTTATTAGACAAAATTTAATTATATTTATTTTACATATGACAACTTTTTTTTTATATTAAACTTTTTTTATTTAAATTGAGTTTTTCAAAATTGCATTTTTACATAGTTAAGTATTGCATAAAAAATTAACATCGCATTTTGAAAGCTTAAAAGAAATCTAATTCAATTCTAAAACTTTACGAATTGGTAGAAATAATAAGATTTTAGATGTAAAAATTGTAAGATTGTTTTGTTTAATGATGGGTCATAAATTTACTAGTTACTTTGGTCGGCAAAATTTAGCATTCTAAAAATTAGTTTCCCGAAAAATAGCACTAATACACAAATAATTTAATTAATTCATTTGAATATAATTAACTTTAAAATTTGGAGAAGTAGAATAAAAAATTAAAGTAGCGTTTTACGACAAGTTTACGACAATTAATAAACGACTAATTTAAAAAAAAAATTTGGAGTGAAAAAAAAGTGTTTTGAATAGCAAAAATTAGCAAAAATCACTAAAAAATTGAAATAAACTAAATAACGCAATTTAAAAATTCTATTTTTTAGTGATGTTGGTTAGTGCTGGATAGGCGGTTAGCCAAATTTGCGTTGCCGAAAAATTGGTTAACCAAAAATTTGGTCGACCAAAATTGGTTAACCAATGTTTTTTTTAGATATAAAAAATTAAAAATTGGATATGGTTATATTGATTTAACAAAAAAAATGGGCCTGGGTCTTTTTATAGAAAACTTTTTTATAGAAAACATTTATAGAAAAGTTATATAGAAATTCTTTTCATAGAATTTTTTTGTAGAAAAATTATTCAATGTTTTTTTCTTAATTTTAAATAAAAATTTAATCAATTTTAAATTAAACAATAAAATGTTTGTTTCGAGCATTTACTTTAAGTTGTTTATTAATTCAAATTCAAAAATTATATTAATTGATTAAATTAAACGGCTTATTGAAAGGTTAATTTATAATTTTAATTAATGTCTTTATGAATTCTGTCGGCAATTTTGGAAAATTTCTTTCTTTAATTTTGTTTCAGCACTTAATTAAAACTGATTAGGATTTCACAATAAAAACAAAAATTTTATTGTTTAATTTAAAATTGATTAAATTTTTATTTTTTATTTAAAATTAAGAAAAAAACATTGAATAATTTTTCTATAAAAATTTTCTATATAGAATTTCTATGATAGAAATTCTTTTCCTTAATAGAAATTCTATTTCTATGATAGAAATTCTTTTCATAAAAATTTTATATTTATAGAAAACATTTATAGAAAAGTTATACTATAACTTTTCTAACTATATGTTTTCTATAAATCGACATAGAGCCAAAAAAATTTGACTTGGTCGACCAAACGTTTGGTTAACCAACATCACTACTATTTTTGGTAACTTTAAATTTTAACAATTAATGCGTCCCAAAATAAAAGAATTTTTAAATTATTCACCACAAATTTTAATAGAGAACCTAATCAACAGTATATAACTATGTTCTGATTATTTTTTACGATTTTCCAATCGCTTTGAAAATAGCTTTTTGGGGGCATTCATTCTTAAAATTTTGATTTCTATTACATGCACTTGTTTGCAAGGTATTACGGTATTCAAAGTCAAACTCTGATAATAAAATATTTTTTGTTTAAAAGCTAAATTTTATTAAATTCAGCGTTAAAAAATTTTATAAAAATTAAAATACGCTAAAAAATTGAATAGTGAAAAAATCAAATAATTGATTTTTAATAAAGATCCTTTATTGTCGCATAAATTTAGCCCAATATCTTCTGTTAGTTTAATTCTAGGCGATTTAAATTCACAATTACAAAATCCATCCCATCTAGGATCAACTCTATCATTTAGCTCTTGTACTAGAAAAAGTTTGTGATCTATTAACCCAGGACATCCTTGTCTACATGTAGCATCTTTTTCAATTAAAGCACAATTATAAATAGGATAATGACCACCATCTAAATATTTTTTTTGAATTTTTAATTTATGGGCTGTACTACAATCTGAATAAAACTTTACCGAATCTGAATTACATGTAATCTCAGCATTCAATGTTCTTAAATAATAATAAGTACAGCTTGATCTAGTACAAGTCCTATAAGCTACTCTTTTATTATCACTAAAAATTATGTCATTTAAATTACTAATAATCCTATTGGTATAATTTGAATCTTTTATAAAATTATTCTCTTTGATTTGATCTATTTCTTTTTCAGTAAAATATCCAATTTTAATTGCTTTCGGGTTGATGTCTTTGTTAAAATTAGTATTCAATTTAATTAAGGTGAATACATTCAAAACTCCTATACCAATAAGAACTAAAAAACAGGCTATTAATAACAATATTTTTCTTGTTTTTTTACTTTCACTTCTGTTTTTCTCATCGATCATCCACATTATGTGTATTCCAATTAGTAATATTACTGAAATAAGTGTTAATAATGCTCTTGCTTGAACAAAACGATAATACGTATAATTAAAACAAATGAAAAATTTATAGGAAATTGCCTCTCTTGAAGTAGAATAATAATAATAGCAAAACTTAGATAAAGAAAATTCAATCCTTTATTTTCTGTTGCCAAATAAATTGATACTGCTTGACCCAAAATATAAATAAAACCTAAGACGATCGTTGAAATATAAATATTAGAATAGGAAATTTGTGCATCAAAAGAATTCATCGCTATTGATCCGCTGTAAGTTGTTTTTGTCATTACTGCTATGTCAAGGCCATATATAGTGATTCCTAATGCAACTGATAGGATTCCGATAGAATAAAAAATAGCTAAATTTGAATCTTCACTCATTTTGATTTAAATTTTAACTAAATTTGTGATATTTTTCTTTGAAAAAAATTTAGAACATGCATCTCAATATTATGCCAAGGTAGAGTTAAAGAAAAAAAGAGTTTTACATCAGGTAAAAAGTTTATCATAACAAAAATAAAAAGAATTAATAATGTATAATCAAATAGGAACCTATGTATATTTTTAAATCAAAATTTTATTTTAAATTTCTTGAACTCTATTACACTCATAAAATAGATTAAAAATGAAATTTTGAAAGCTTAAAGCTTAAACATAGAGTAAAAATTAAAACTCCATTGTAGGATTGTTTTCCTTTCCTAAAAAAGGAAAGGACACGGCTTTGCCTCGTCAAATGGCTAACTATGGCTAATTTGAATTTGGCATGTTAAAGTTTTTTGTCAATTTTCTTTTTTTCAATTTTTTTGATCAGCAAAAATAGCTCTGCAAAACATTTAAAAAAAATTTTGGTGGCAAAAAAAAATGTTGCATAGTGAAGCAAAGTTTGCTGCACCTGTTGGCAACGTCTGCAAAAAATTGTGCAATTTTAATTGCGTATTTAAATTAGAGTAAATTTGCACAGAGTTCACAGATTTCTGAAATTTTGCAATAAAAATTTTTTTCTGCAAATTGCACACAATTAAAAAAGTCTAATTTAAATACGCAATTAAAATTGCACAATTTTTTGCAGACGTTGCCAACAGGTGCAGCAAACTTTGCTTCACTATGCAACATTTTTTTTTGCCACCAAAATTTTTTTTAAATGTTTTGCAGAGCTATTTTTGCTGATCAAAAAAATTGAAAAAAAGAAAATTGACAAAAAACTTTAACATGCCGGCTAATTTTATGGTTAAAATTCTTTAATCAAAATTGTGTATTTATAATTCTTTATTTGTAAAGAGACAAAAATTATCTACTTTTTTAGTTTAAAGGTATCTATTAGTTTTGAAAAAGTACGACCAGTTTAAGGTTCAGGAATAAGTTTGAGAATGTTTGAAAAGTTTGTAAACCGTAATGCCTTGAGGAAAAGTTATAAAATAATCAAAACATAATTATGTATTCTTGATTAGGTTCTTTATTAGAATATGTGGTGAAAAATCAAAAATTCTTTTATTTTAAATCAAAAATTGTTAAAATTTTAGGTTTTAATGCAATGCGCTCCAATACAAGGCATTACGGTAATTTAAAAGCAAAAATTTTTATTTACAATATTTTAAAATTACACATTTTCTGAAAGAGCACAAAAATCTCTAGAAGAAAATCAAGTTATTTTGTTGGAAAAAAACGGTAAAAAAGCAAAAAAATGCGTATTTTTGTATCTAGTCTGTGGGAACTCCCACGACCCATATTGAACTATATATTTTTTGAATTGTGGGTTATTTATTTATTTAAGCAAAAACTAAATAAGACAAATGTCTATCTGTTAAATCAAAATTTAACAGTTAGTCTTCTAGTTTTTATTCAAGCGAACTATCAGAGTTCGCTCAAATTACAAATTTATAAATACATTTAAATTTATAAATTAAAAAAATAAAAATAAAAAACAACAAAAAATTAGAAAAAAAGATATGAATTTTTTACAAAAAAATTTAGTTTTTGAAATTCATTTTGACAAATATTAACAAATTTAAAATATAGAACAAAAAATCATCAATTTTTGAAAAAAAGATAAAGGCTAGCTTTTATTGATGATAATTCAATTTATTTAATTTTTTTTTAACAAAAAATTTTAAAACCTAAAATAATTATTTTTTTTACAAAAATAATTTTAACAACATATTTTTATCCGAAACTTTTCTTTTTATTTGTTGATGTAAAAAAAAGATTATCAATTGAAAATTTTTTTATATTATTAAGACTCTTCTTCAAATCTTCCTTTCTTTTCTCAGAAAAGGAAAAATTTTAAAAAATATATATTTTATATTGATTTTTATTAGAGTGTCAGAAATTCACCTATTTGAAAGACGATTTTATGAGTAAGTGGAAAAAAAAAAGTTCATATTTAGGGCCATCATTAACTCTTTAACGAAAATATTTTTCATCTTATAAAAGAATTTTTATCACATAAAAGTGTACTACAAGCTCATATCTTTTTTGCTTATTACTAACTAAAAATATTTAAACTGTACCTATCTTTAACATTTTTTTCGAAAAAATTTTTTAAGATTGATTTTTTTCTAGGGAATTTATAGTCAAATTTTGTACATTTAAGTCCTATAATGGTTTTGATTTAAAATATTTCAAAATTTGTACTTTTAATTATCTTCTAATTTGGACATAAATCTGCTTTTTAAAAAACATTAAAAATGTACAAACTATTATACTATATTGTAAATTTTTTTTTTTAGAAACTAAAATTTTGTACATCATTTTGTACCTCAACTGTTTACTGTGTAGTTTTAATTTTTTTTGTAATTCTCTTTGAACAAATTGAAGCTTCAATCTTTTTGCAGACCCGACTTTATGTTGAGTTAGTTTGATATAACAAGTATTCTGATCTCATTTAAATGGTGTTATAATGTTTATATTAAACAGACTTTTTTGGAGCACTGTGAAATCCATAACCCGGGAATTTTTTTCATGTCAAAATAAACTTAAGATTATCTATTTAGGCAAATCAGTAAGCAAAAATATTTTCATATTTTTTGTAACAATTTAAAGAAAAGTAGAAAAGTAAAAAAGTTTAAAAAAATTAAACTAGCATTTATTTAAGAACTTAAAAACTTTTTTATTAATATTTTAACAATTTCTATTCAATTTTTCTTTAGATTCGGCTTTATTTTTGATTGAATTTAAAATTAAAATTAATAAATTAACTTTATTTAAATTTATTACTTTTAAAAATTGTAATTTAATATAATACTAATAGGAAATCTACATACAAATTTACAAGGGCTCTGAAAAATAGGAGCTTAGTGGCACTTACTTGAACTATAAGATCTGTTCTAATTTCTAGTTGAAACACTTAAATTTTTATCTTTTTTCGTTAAACTAAATAATCGTTTAAAATGATCTGCAAAGTTTTGATTTAAGAAAAAATATATAACTATTTTATATGACGAAGAAAAAAAATAGAACAAATTACCAAGATCAACAAATATTGAGCAAAATTTAGCGGCTGACATACACTCGGTTAATTTAAGTCTTAAATAAACTTTATACATATAAAAATCTAATTCAATAGTACGTAGAATAATTTGAATACTTAAATTGATAATTATATAATAAGCTGTTTTGATCCTTGAGTTATGTGCTTTATTCGATTGTTTATGATTTGAATTAGGATGAATAATCCTAGGTCTATTTATCATTGTATAAATATCAATAACTAGCTTTAAATCCTTTCTGAATTCCAACAATAAAAAAAAATCAGTTATTAATGCTATCAAAAAAAGAACTAGTGAATTGACAAAAAAATTTACTGTAAAATAACTAAGAGATATGGATTAAAATTATCGAATCTAAAAATATCGTCAATATTTTTCGACAAATATTTCCAATTTTTTAAAAGTGTTTCTCAAGGGATATCCCAAATAATCAAAATCATTTGACGGAAAAAAATTAGTGTTGATATAACTATTCAATATTTTTTCTATGTTTAAACCACACAGAAAAAAAATAACAATAAATAATACAGTCAACCCTCTGTAATCCGAACAACAAAATTTCACCAAAATTATTTACGGATTAACAAAAATTCGGATTACGAAATATTATTTCCATTGAAAAGTGCAGATTTTTTTCGAAAAAATTATTCGGATAATCGAGGATTTCCGGAATATCGAAGTTCGGATTAAAGAGGGTTGACTGTAATATTTAGGCATGTATCGACTAAAAGCCAATAAAACCATTAGAAAATTAGAAATAGTCTTGAGAATACTACCAACAAAATCATAAATGGCTATTTCAAAATATTGTACATAAATTATTTTTGAAATATTAAGCAAAGATCTCCATTAGGATAAAAACACGTGTTAAAATAATGCAAAAATTTATTAGAGAATAACCTAAAATAACTATTGCATTCAAGTACATTATTAGAAATAGTGATTCTTTAGAAAATTTTCTTATTTTTCTGAGTACATTAAAGCTAATACTATTTGATAGGAAACCAATATACTGGTGGCCCGTACCATGCAGCGCGACGTAATATGACGTAATATTACGTCATGTTCCTCGTTGTGACACATCCGTCTCATCACGTCTCACTGCGTATCGGACGCAAGGTGACGTCATATTACGTAATGCGACGTAAAATGACGTAACATGACGTCAAGTTACTCTGAAAGTAACATTTCGTAACATAATGTCACAAGACGTAATATTACGCACTATTACGTAATATTACACAAAATTACACAATGTTACGGTTATCTGTTACGTAATGTTACGTAACATTACGTCATGTTACGATGAAAGACGTAATTAATTTTTTTAGTGCAAAAAAACTGGTTTTGAAAAAAAATCGCGTAACATACCGTAACATAACTTAACATTATGTTCTTAGTGTAATCCTGCGTAACATTGAGTAACTTACCGTCACAGAAAGTAACTTTGCGTAACAATTAGTAAATTAAGTATAGAAAATTTTTTTATGTAAAAAATTATTTTAAGTAAAACAGAGAAAAGATCCGTATACGGGTTACAAGCATTTAGTATCTTGTTAAGAAATTGCTTAGAATATTAATATTTCATAAAGTAACTTGTTTTTAGATAGATTTACATGATTTACTCAAGGTTTGAAGCATATTGGGAATCCCTGTACGGGTCTTTTCTCTGTTTTAATTATTTAACATTTTTCCAATATCACATATTATAAAATTATGGCATTAGCTCGTTGCTTTTTGTTCACCTATAATCCAAAATATTGTACAATTACAATTGAATACTAAAGGAATTATAAAACTTATTTTTTCAAGGAATCGAAAATACAAAATCGTCTAAATTTATTAATGTTAAATAAATATCATTCATTTTAATCAAATAAAAAACATCTATTTGATTTAACGAACCACTAAATTCAAAAGATTTAGTGTTCTTTTGTTAATTTTTTTTCGCTAAAAGTTTTATTTAAATATTTTCGAAGACTTAAAAAATATTAGTAAATTTAGAAGTAAGGCGGCATGATCAAAAGACTTTTTTATATACCTTTAAAAGACTTTGTTAAATAATTTAGATCTTAAAATTGCTCTTTTTGAAAATCAGTCTCAATGTTAGTTATTTATCTTAATTTTTAAAGTTTTAAACTATAAAGATAAATTAATTTACTTTCTTTATTTCGATTATTGCAAAAGTTGCAAATTAATTTAAAAAATAGTATAATTTATTATTTTCACACTGAATTTTCAATCAGTTAACACTTTATTTCATTAAAGTTCCGCAATTTATTTTTAGGGTGGAGTTTATAAAGTGTAGAGAAGTACTACGTTGCCCATCTTAATATTTAATATTTTTTGTTTTTACGAGATATCGCTGTCAAGGTTATATTTTAGAATGTCAAGGTTTGATATAAAAATATAATATAAATATAAATAAAATAATCAATTAATCAATCAATTAACTAATTAATTATCTGATCGATTATTATTTAAAAACAAATTGTTAATTTATTTCGGTAAATTAAGTATGATTAAATCGTTTATTAAATATGTCTTCTTTTCAAACTCCTTAACCGATGACTTATTTTACTTAAATTAAATTTTACCTTCGAAAGTTAGAATAAAATTAATTAACAATAATTATTTCTTATTATTTTAATAATTTTGAGAAGTTCTTTTAGTTTTTTGATTAATTAATTTTTTATATACTTTTTATTTATTTATCTTTTATTATATTGATTGAATACGACGACATGATACTGTCAAAAGTCACGGCTGGGGTTTACCGTACACTTATAATAGAACCATTGTACTTAGGATTTCCAATATTTTCCTTTCATGTTCAAATGTACCAGTAATTTTATTCTAATAATCATTTTAAGAGCTTTTTTTAGTTTTCTAAAATTTGAATTAATTATTTAAATAGTAAGTCTCTCTAATTCTATTTTTAAAAGATTTTAATAAGTACTCGGGGACCTGGGGCTTCAATATTAACCTTTAATCACCCCACTTAATAAGCATAAAATTCCTTTGATTGCGGATACGATCGCAAATCTTATCCGGTTGACGCTATACTTTCAATACGTATTTTTTTATAATTTTTTTTAAGAAGCTCAGTTAATGAACAGTTAAAAAAAAAGTTATTACTAATTTAAATTGTTCGAGTCGATTACGTTATGTGATTACTGAGTCACTAAGATTAGTTGAACACTTTTAGAACATAAAATTAGTGACCAAAAAAAGAAAAATTATTTTCAAAAATGATAATTGGTGAATAACATAATATTAACTTGATTTATTATTTTACTTAGCTTTTTTTAAACATTTCATTAGACAATCATTACACTGAAATGAAAATTAAACAAGGATAGTTTTATTCTATTAATCTTAAATTTGGGAATTATTAATTTTAAAGGGATGTGCTAGATTTTTTATGTAAACCGTCCTTTAAATTATGTTTATTATTTTATGTAATCAAGTAGTGTTTAAATATTTTGTAAATAAGTTAACGTAAATGCTCGATTTTTATGACATGTCATTATTATAGGATACCCTATATTTATGACATGTCGTTATGTATCGAACAGTGGTTGAAAAAA
>NTPY01000635.1:135931-165953 GCA_002922825.1 Brachionus calyciflorus | reverse complement strand
GACACAATCAAGGAAATTTTTTTTTCAATTGAGCCAAAGAATATTGAAGATCCCATACCGATTATATAAAACATACCTAGAACAATAGTAGCTGAGTAAATACTTGTGTATGAAATATCTCTATTGAAAGAATCAAAAGCTATAGAACCACTATAAGATGCTTTAGCCATTGTAGCCATTTCTAAACCAAATATAGTTATTGATAATGCGATTGAGAAAATCCCGAAACAATAATGAATATAATTTAATGCTTTTTCTTCCATATTGTTTCTATTTTTCAGAAATTTTTTAATTGGATTTTTTTAAGTATTTTAGAATAAAAAAAAATATCAAGTTTTAAATTATATAAAAAAATTATGCAAAGGTAGAAAATTAAATTATAAGGTTTACACAGTTTTTTTTTTTGCAAAATGTAACAGAGAAATCGCACTACTTCTGGGATGTGCTTAGATTCGATTAGGCAAAAATACATGGTTGTCAAGTGAATCATTTAATATTTTTTTTCAAGCTTAAAATCTTTCATTTTGTTTATTGCTTTTGTTTCCAAGAAATATTTTATTTCCTTAATTTTATTTACATTTATAAACAAATCAAATAATTAATTATTTTAGAGCTTAAGCAACGATTCCATGATCTTTGTTTGTTTGATGCGTGATTGGTGAATATTTCTTTTCACAATTTATTTGACTTTGATAGATACTAAGTTGATGAGAATTTCTTTTAATTTGCCTTGAATTTAGAAATTGTAAGAAGTAAGAAGTTAACAGTTTTTGTCGACATTATAATGTAATTTTAGCAAGATTCAAAATAAAAATTTTAATAATCTATTTTTTTAAATTTATAAAAAAAATTGTAATAAAAAAAGGTCACATTTTTGGTGATCAGAGAGAATAAAAGCCTTTTCTACCGCGTCAGAATCTATCAATTTTTTATTAAAAATGACAATTTTAAATCAATTCCTAAATAATTTATGTTACCTCTTATGAAAAAATAACTTGGATCCATAATTTAAATTAAATAGCAATACTTAAAAAAAATTACTTGAAGCTATTAAATAATAGACAAAATAGCCTAAAAAAATACCAGCTAGAACATCAGTTAGATAATGTCTTAGTAAAAAAATTCTTGATAGACAAGTACCTAAAGCAAGGAAACAAAAAAATGATACAAAAACAAAATATAAAATAATTTGTTCATAAAAGACAAGTTTAACAATATCTATAAACAGATTAGATATTAAAATTGATCTTGATGAATGACCACTAGGAAATGAAAATTTATCTGGTCCAACATTTGTTCCTAAGACCATATCTTCTCTAGCATTAAATCTTGGTCTTTTTCTACGAGTAGCTAATTTAATTCCACCAACTATTACCAAATCAATAATTAATCCTTGATTTTTATTTTTAAAAAAATTTATTTATAATTTAAATTTAATTAAATTTTAAAATAAATACATAAGATTTAGTTTACCTTTAAGGAAAAGTAAAGAATTAAAAGAAATTGACTTGTCACCAAATAAATATAGAAGTATTACAACAAAAAACCATGGAACTCCATGGAATATGTATTCAAATATTAAAAAATGGTTGTGTAATCTACGAATTGTGTAATTGGAATGTATCTTCTTAGCCAAATTAACATCATGTTTTACAAAAAAATCTCTTAAATTCAATAATTTATCCATTTTTTTAAATCGAAATGATAAATTTAAAAATTTAAGTTTTCCTAAGAGGTTTTTGTTTTTTGGTCACGTGATTTTGCATTTATTTTTTATGTTGACTTTTTCAGACTATGTCTACAATTTTTAGGAGATGAATTAAATTTATGGATAAAACACATTAAATATTTCTAACTAGGTTTCTATCCACATTTAAAATCGCAATTTGTTCTTGGTTCCTTCATTTGGATATATATAAATTATGTTCAAAATAACGTTTGGTTTAAGATTTTTGAGCTCACAAGCTCATGGGGTTTGTCGTAAAATCAGTCATGAATGGATGGAACGATAAGCCGGAAAAGATAATCATTATCTTTTCCGGCTTATATTCAACTATTAGTAATAGTTGGAAATATGAAAGATTTCAAATTATTCGGAAAAATTTATCCTAAAAAATCCTATCGTTGATTTTTTAGGTTTTTTTGGATTTTTAATGTTATGGAAATAAATAAATTATAACAAAAAAAGGAGTGATGAGTCATAACTAAATTAAATTTAGCTAGCTAAAAATTAGTAAGCTAAATATTATTAAGCTAAAAAAAAGCTAGCTTATTTTTACTAGCCTTAATTCCCCCGCAAAATTTGCGGGATTTTCATGTACAGAACAAAGATAAAATAAGTTAACTGCGTGTTCGAACATTTTCAAACATGTTTTCTAACGATGTTCGAACAGTGTTTGTTTCTGTTTCTGTTCGTGTTTTCGTTAACTTATTTCAGCTTTGTACTGTATAAAGTCTTAATAATAAGTACAATTGGATATTAACACTCAAGGGTCGTAAATATTTTTAACTTGAAGGACTTATGGATTCCTTTGAAAATTTGGAGTACTATAAAATTACTAAAAAATTCATTAAAAGAATCCATATCTAGAAATCACTTTTTTTCTTCGATTTTTATTAAGTTTTGGAAAATTTTTTTTTGTAAATTCCGAGAAAAACGGTTATCTGCATAAATAATGATTGAAAAAAATTTTAGCAAATAAAATAAAACAGGCTAAAAAATATTACATTGAAATTCCAACAAAAAAGACAGTTTTCTCGATTTTTTGAAGTAAAAGAAAATATTTTAACCAGTAAAATAAATTTTGGTTAGCTATCGTTTAATGCATAAAAAGCTGCATTCCCTTTGCTTCCGATTTGTGACCCTTGAGTAAAAAAAAATTTAATTAAAACTAAATAATTCTTGAGAACCACAGGACCATTAGACCGTCAAGTCTTTTCAAGTTTGCACGGTTTTCTGTTTCAGTTCAGTCAAAAAATACGTTTCAATAATACTACATGTTCAAAAAGTTCGGTATGATAAAGAATAACCGTGTTCGTTCGACAACAGTCGCGTACGGGATCTTTTATACGCAAATTCTTTATGTTTTTTTTCAATTAGATTATTTTGATCGATAAGTTCACTCCAAATAGGCCAAGAAATGCGAATTATCTTACTTATAAGTTTTATCAGAAATAAATCCTTAATTAGTCCCAATTTATATTCATAATAACTTTTTATTCTACCATAAATTTTAGACTTGAATCGATGTTATCCTTAATAAACATCATCGTATTAATGAAGTCCAAATTTTTGTCAAAATAAAAGAGAAAAAATTTAATTAAAAAAAAATTTATTTAAAAAAAACTAACCGTGAAAAAGACTCAAAAAAAACCTTCTACAGCTTTTATCCTTCAAACAAATTGGTAAATTAGAAAATTACTTAAATTTAGTTTGTATTAGCTAATGTTTAATTAATGGCCTTACCTAAATTAACTTTACCTGTAATTCATTTAATTTATTTAGTTACTGTAATCTTTTTCAGGTTACTAAAAGTTACCTTAAGTTAGCTAACTTTTAATTAATAGTGTTAAATAACTTCAATTCACCTTTCAATCCTAAGAAGATCCCCTTTTTATATTATCTATATATATAAAGCAAAATAGCTAAAAAAAGCGAATCAATCGACTTGAATTAACTTTTTATCTAATTTAAAAAATATTAATTAATTCTGTTATATCAAATTGTTTGTATTTTTTTTATTAAATTTAGAAAAATATTTTTTGACATTTATTTTAGAATTTTTTATTTTTAAATTTTTTTTATTTACTTACTGTAAATGAATTTTGATTTTATAAAATAAATTCTAATCAAGACAATTTTGATTTATTTAATTTTTAATTCAATTGAAAAAAAAATCAAAATTTGAATTGAGATAATATAATATATTTTAACTGACACATCCACTTAGTAGCTTACTAAATATAAGAGAGGTGTTCAATTTCCATCAATAAATATATAAATCTATTTAATTATAAAAGACGATTTATACTGTTACGTAATTTTTTTTTTGTTAATTAAGCTTATCATTACTATCTTCTCAAATATTATTTAGTCCTAAAAGGACATAATTTTAACAGTGTGTTTTATTAGCCTAATAATCTTCAAGATATTTGTTACAAATCATTTTAATTGGCCTAAGAATATGTCGCTCTTTTACAAAAATAACCTAATATAGTTTTTTTTACCTTCAATTTTTTGATCAGCTGGCTTCCATTAAAATTTCAAAAATATGTTCAAAAAAAATTCAAAAATTCTAGACATGAAATTTTCATTAAAAATTCAAGAAAGTATGTAAAAAAAAACAATTGAAAAATTTTACCTTTATTTCAAAATTTAAATATTTAGTAAAAGCCGCTTAAAATCAAGGTTCTGTTAATCTACCTTATTATTGATTCTACAGAGATTCAATTTAAATCTCTTTTAATTTAATTTAAATTGGTCTAAGTAAATTTGAAAGATTGGTACAAAAGCGTCTCATAGCTTTCTATATTTATCTTTTCATAAACAAAGTCTCTCATAATCCTAACATAAATTTTGGTAATTAAAAATCAAAAAGATGCTTTTTTTTTGTTGAACGACCGAAAAAAAATTCTCTAATTTATTACGTAATTCCACACATTTATTCTAGAACATGTAGGTGCATTTATTATTTTATTGACTTTTCCTAAAAAAATTTATTTATTATTTTTATTAGTTTTTGACTATTTTCCAACTAAATATTTAAAAAGTTTTTATTCAAATTTTTTAAATTATGTTCACATGTATTTTATTCTATTTTTTTATTATTTGATAATTTTAAATGTCAAACGTGAAAACTAAAAAAATTTATTTTCTTATTTAGTATTCTACTGATACACCTTTGAAAATTCTAATTTCAAAAAAACCCTAAAAGATTGTGTTTTTATTTTGTTATTTAAAAAATAAAGTAATTTTAAATTATTTCTAAGTGTTACCAGCACATTCAAAGTTTTTTTTTTTGAATAATTTTTGCATTTAAGTTGATTTTGGAGATTTCAAGGTCACTTTTTAAAAAAATAATTCAAAACAATTTTAAAAGTATACTCTTTTCTTATATTGAAATAAAATTTAGAATCAACTTTTTTGATTTGAGTTAAAAACAAGCACTTGTTAAAAAATACTTTATTTGACAATTTGTACGAAGATCTTACTAGATCTTATTTTTAAATATTCAATTAAAATATCTCTTCAAGGCTTAAAATTGAAATTGAAAACATAAAATTAAATTTAAGCATTTTCATTGAAAATTCTTCTATTGAAAATACCTTTAAAAAGAGAGCATCAAATTTGAGATTTTTCCTACCTATTACTATAATTTATATATTTACGGTTCATTCGAAGATCACATTGCAATTTGAGATTATGCACTATTAAAAAAGAGCCTTGTTCCCTTTTCTAGTAAAACATTTTAATTCCAATTTTTTTTAAATTAAAATAAGGTCAAATTTCCAAGTGACCATTTATATTTTACAATCAACATTCTTGGCAAAGAAAGAAAAAAATATTTGATTAATTATAAAGATTCATAAATTTTTATTGAGACAATTACAATTAAAAAAAAAGCAATAAAATACTAAAAAAATTTTTATCATAAATTGACTCTAAGAAAAATTAAAAAAAAAAAAAAACATGTTAATTTTGAGTATATTTTTAGATGTACATAAAAATTTCCTAAATAAGGCAAACTATAAAAATGCTTTTTTTTTGCGATATTACAACACAGATAAAAATATTGGGTCATTGGTTCCATTGATTATTGTCATAAGAGTTGTAAGATGTTGGGTGAACATCTTGCATATAGGGCGTCGTTGTTGCTTGACTAGATGAACTTGGTAATAAATTATTTTGTAGATTCATCTGGTCATAATAAATTTCTTGAGTTGGAAATGGATAAACATATTGAGGCTGATATTGAGTATTTGTGGAATAAGCATAATTAGTACTATTCATTGGATACGATGAATTAGCATTAGTTGAAAAATTATTTGTTGTATTAAATACATTTACATTATTTTGTTCGTTTAAGACTTCGATCAAAGCTCTTTTTTCCTTAATTAAACTATCTTGTTGATAAAGGAGCATTTTTTGCTCGCTAAGAAGATCGGCATAATTCTTTTCTAAATTCTTAACAATTTCTTCTCGATTTTGTTTGCATTTTTCGGCCGCTTCTCGATTTCTCTTTCGTCGTTCCTCACGTTTTTGCTCTTCTTCAGGGGTTAATTTAGTATTTTTGGACTTACGACCAGAGGCTAAGGTTGGCGCTGGTCGTTGTCTTGGTCGAACTTTAATAGGACCCCATTTTTCATAAACTTGCTCTTTGCCGTTTTTTTTGTTTACCACTTTTTCGGTTACTGGAAGAGGAGAATCATTCGAATATGTAAATGACGATTGAGTATCTTCGTTAAAACTAGGCTCTTGCTTAATACCACTCAATCTACTCGAGGTCCTTGGAATTGAGGATTCAAATACATGAGATACATAATTTGGTTGATTATAATTATTCGATTTTGTAAGCTCAAAAACTTCATCAAAATTTTGATGACCAATATAGGGATTACTATCAGACATGTTAAATTCCTCTGAGAATAAATCGCTAACAGTATCTTCTAGATTTATATTTGAGTTGATATTACTAATCGATGTTTGATTAATAAGCCAGTTGTTGTTGTTGTTTGTATTTTCCAATGTCGTTGACGTCGAATTACTTGTGGTGATTGGTTGAAAATTAGGCGGCATTTGTAGCATGTAATGTAAAAATTAATTTTTTAATCTTCATAAAAAAAAAGAGAATTTTTTTTGTTTCTTAAAAAACAAGAAAACAAAAAAAAAAAGAGTTTAAATATTTGTTTTTTTTTTAAGTTGAGTTCTAAAAAAAAGATTTCAAAAAATTTTGAAATTAATTTTTCTGAAATCTTTTTTATTTTTTTGAAGTTGTCTATTTTACTTTTTTTTTTTAATTTAACATGCGACATTAAATTAAAAAAAAAAGCAATAAAAAAAAATTTCAAAAAATTTAAATTTAAAATTAATCTGATATTTAACTTGTAATTTAAAAAAAAAAAATAAAGTTGTTGTCAAACTTAATAAAGTACCGTAATTTCAAAACATTATCTTATCTTAAATTTTTTTTTAAATTGCATAGACAATTAAAAAAAAAAAATTTTTTTTCCATGAAACGGAAAGTTTTACCGATTAAATTATTTATTTATTTTTTTTTTAGGAAAAATACTATTTGACTTTCATTCTAATAATTTTTATTAGAAAAAAAAAACAAATATTTCAATATTTTTATTTTGAAATTTTTGTTTTGTTTAAATACTCGAATTTGCTGAAAATCTACACGCTTTTCTATAATGTAGTTTTTTTCGAATGATTCATTTAATATTTTGAATTTTATGTCTTGTATCATACCTTTAGAAAATTACTGAAAAAAAAAACAATTATCTTAAAAAATTTGCACCCCTTCGTGCGCTCTCTTTTCATTTTTTTTTCAAATAATAAAAATCATAAAATTTCTGTGACTCATTCCTCCTTTAAAAACAGTTTATTTTTCTTAAATCCCTACGCCTCTGAAAAATCTCAACATTAGTCATTTCCAAAAGCACAAATAAGTTAATGTTTTAAAAATTTTATTTTTTTTGTTTTAAATTTTAAAACAGAACTTAATTTAAAAAAGTTAAAAAAAGTTCTCGTTATATATTAAAAAAAAATCATAGAGTAGGAGTAAGAAATTTTATTGCAATAGATATAAATGTGGAGGCTAAAGAGTTGTTAAAGAGATAACTTTTTGTTTTGTTTTAAGTTGGCGAGAAGAGATAAGGCAATTTTGTTGCTTAAATCTGACAAATTTAATTTTTTTTTATATATGAGCTCTAAAAATGACAATTTTTTGTAGATTTTATAAACAACTTAAAAATTTTTTTTACAAAGATTAAATTTCTGTGTTTATCCATCTTAAAGGTAATTCAATAAAGTAAGAAAAAAAAAGATTAAGAGTTACTTTTTTTTGAGTTTCAACAAGTCTTCTTCAAGTATTTTTTTCGAGTTTTTTTTTTTTACTTAAATTAAAAACGAAAAACCCTGAAGATTATCTTTTAAGGAAAAAAAAGCTTTTTTAAAGACTAAATAACATACAAAAAAAATTGAAAAAAATCTGTTTATTGTTTATTAAAATTTAAATAAAATAAAAAATTGAACACAAAAAAAAAAATTGTTTAAACTTTGTTGCAATTAACAAAAATGCATATCGATAAAATTCTCTTTGCTTATATAATCACCCCAAGGATTATTAGTTGTTTTAGTATCAGTTTGATCTGTTTTCTTGAAGTTAATATCAGAAGTTGGGAAAGAGAATGCATTGGACTCTGAGCCTACTCTAACGGGATCAATTGAGCCAATTATGTTCGTTTTGAAATCGTTCATTGTTGACGATGTATTATTAGATGATGAGGACCAATTATCTTTAACCATTTTTTTTTCTAACTTTATTTTTTGCGTATGTTTTATCTTATAACAGCTTTACCACCACAAGATGTAGGCTCCTTTGATAAAAAAAAATTAAAAAATTCAAAAAAAAAATTCCAAAATTGTTTTTGTTTTTTGTTTTGTTAAGCTTACAGATTTCCAATATTTTTTAGGAAAGGCTATTTTATTTGAATTCTTAAGCATTCAATTTGGAATTTTGAAAAAAAGGCGTTTCTGTTCACTTGGTTATTTTCTTATCTAAAATTTCATATGGAAAATGCTGGTTAGGAGACTATTGATTTGCTTAAAAAATTTTGAAAAATAAAAAAAAAGGAATTTATGTTGAAAATGTTTGTGAAAATTCTTTAAATACTAAAGAGCTCAATTATGCAACAAAAAAATCATGTTTAAAAAAAATGATATGCCAATGCTTAATATTGAAATTAAGCTTTGAAGAAAAGAGTGAACAAACGTATATATAAAAATAAAAAACAACTCAATAACAAAATTATTTTTTTCATATTTCAAAGTTTAAGAACTAAGCAGAAATCTACAATAAAATTGGTATACTTTTTTTTTGCTATTAAGCTTTATGTTTATAAGTACGCAAAAGCATTATAATTTATTTTAAGTTTATGCAAATTTTGCTACCAAAAAATAAAGCGCAAAAAATTTTAGATTTTTTTTTCGTCATCACATTAAACTTACCAATTATATTAAATTTTTTTGGAAATTCTAAAAATTGAATGCCAAATTTATTGATGCATCATGAATTTGGCCTTTTTTTTCAAATTTGATTAAGCTAGATTCAAAGCTAAAAATGTAAAGATAACATAAATTTACCAGACTTTTAATCGAAGGCATTCGAAATGAGCTCTTGATTTTCAGACCAAAGATTTGAGTTATTAAGATCTTATCGCTGTCATTATTTAAAATGAAATTTTTAAATATCCAAATTACAAAAGATCTTTTTGAACATTTAAAAATAGCCTTTGTTTGAAATATAAAATTAATACCGTAATGTAGGTGCAATTAGGGCTTAATACAGCGTTTTCAATCAAAATTAAATATTTTTTGAAACTACCAAGTCGTCCAATTAAACGAAGACAGAAATTATTTTTGTGAATTTATGAATGATAAGCAGGGATTTTTAATCCAAAAATTTTGAACATTAATAAAAGCATAATTTTTCTATGAATTGAAAATCAAATTACTTTAAAAAAATTAGTGAATCTCTTTTTTAAAGAGGTTTTTTTTAAGAATGAATTTTTGATTGTTTAAACAAAATAATATATTTGAAATAACGCAATATTCGGTAGTAGACTTAATGCGTTGATTTAAAGATAAATGAATAATGTTTTTTAAATTCTAATTGGTTTCGACAATTTAAAATTTTTTGACAGGTTTGAAAATTTAAAAGTGAACAACTGATTTAATCTGTATTTTTTTTGTAATATTTGAAAGTCAAGAGTCTAAAAAAAAATGAAGACGCAATAGTCAAATATCACCAAATCTTATTCTAAATCTTAGGACCAATGACTAATATGTAAGATTTTTTTTTTAATCCGAGAGAATCCATTAAGTCGTCATAGACATGAAACTTGAGTTAAACAAAAAACATGACTTGTAATTAATCAAACATTTTGTTTTGTTTTACCAACCTTGCATTATTCATAGAAAATGTTTGTTTTTCATTAAAATTGATAGATTTTTCAAGTAGGTTCGATTAGTTTAGTATCAATTTTAACTTAAAGTATTAATCATAATTTTTTCTTTTTAATAAAAATGCTAATTTTAAATGGAATTCAATTGTATTTTTATATAAATGGAATAAATATCGCTTGAATGATCTCTAGATACTAATTTAACTTAATGTTTGTTTGACGTAATCAAACGGAAATATATTTTAATCAGACTTTAATTGTCAAAAGGAGACGTTAGCGACTTAGACCTATAAGAAATCGTAAAAAGAGTTTTTCAATTGTTTTTGTAAATGCACATTTGCATGTAACCATAGTAACTTAAAATAACTTTCAAATTCTATATTTATGAAAAATAAAAAATTTGAAATTTTTTTAAATTCGAATTATTCTGACTTTTTATTCATCAAAAAAATAATAGAAAAAAAAATTTATTTGAGAATGGCTGATGAAGCATTGTCTAACGCTGGACTTTATTTGGATGAGTTAAATAAAATTCGACTTTTAGATCCTGAGAGTGCTCAACAAACTGGTGAATTAAAAGATGAATGTAAAGATTTTGTAGAAAGTAATAACTTTAATTTTAATATTGGAATAGGGGAAAAAATCATCTTAAAAAAAATTCATTCCAAAAAAAAGGAATAAAAATTTAATTAAATTCTTAATCCTTTTTTTCGATTGATTTACTAAAATCTCGTAAGCTTTAATATTTTTTTTTTAAATTTCGAACAACATCCTTAAGGTATTTGAAACATTAAGCTTTTATTTCTTTTAAATCTCTAAGCTCAAAAATTTCAAAGAAAAATTTTATCATTCGAAAATTTATTTATTTAAAAAGAACAAATTTAAAAAAAATCGACTTAAATCATATCTTTTTACAATGCTTTTTAGAGCAAATTTTAAATAAGCAGTGCAACTAAATCATTTAAATACTTAATGGAATTGGTGAGATTCCTTTGAGTTTTTAATTAAAATTTAAAATTAATAAAATTTTGTTCTCTTTTTTTAATGTTTAAATATCTAAAAGGGTTATTTTGAAGTCACTTGTGTCACTTTATTTTATTGGAAAAGATTGAATTTTTCCTTTTCCTTCGGTTTTTTTATTTTTGAATAGCAGACCGTAATTTTTTTAGGCGGAAATTCGTATATTAGTTAGACGCTTTTATAAAAGAGTGGATCATTTACTCTAATGAAAAGCTTTTTCAATTTATAGGCGAATTTTTTTCACATAAAATCGTCTTACAAGCTCATAAACTTTTTGCTTATTACCGCCTAAAATATTTACAGTGCAGAATAATAATTTTTCAGAATTTTTTTTGAAAATTCTTCATTCTTATATCACCTATAAAAGCGATTATTGTTTCCCTACAATCATGTAACTTTTTCCCAGAAACGACTTTTAAAAAGAAAAATATTGTGTTAAAGAGAAAAAAATATATTTTACGATTTTTTTCATTTGAAGTTGTAGCTATGTCCATTTCTAAATGGAGATTTTCGGATTAGTCTAAACTGAGAATAAAAGCTGAAAAAATTTCTGTCAATTATATACAATAATGGGGCTTAATAATTTTGGTCTATTCCATGAAGTGAACATTGGTCATCATCAAGAGAATAGACTTTTTCGATCGACTCAGTCTCATATTTATTATGAGATTCAATTTTTTACTTATTTTTTTAATTAATTTTTGGCACGCAATGCAAATGAAGCTTGAAAATATTTTTTTGTGTTGAAGAGATTTGTCTATAAAAAATTTTGATTATGTGGCGAAAAGTTTCAAGATGTGGGAAGAGTATTTTTAATGCGTGGAGATGACTTTTGTTGTAGGAGATGAAAAAGGCCTTTTATAAAATATTCAAGATAATAGTTTCTTTAATTTCAATTCATGAGTTTAAAAAAATGTTGTTTTTTCTTCCTACGATTTACACGATTGAGCTACCCTTTTTTTTAATATTTAATTTTAAATTTAGAAGAAGCGATTACAAAACCTATATAAATTTTCAGTTTTCAGCTTCATTTTTTATTTTTATTTTCACTAAAAAAAGTATTCCTATGGTATAATTTTATCACTTTTTAAGCAATATCATTTGGTCTCTAAAATGTGTTGTAAGGAGCTTCGAAACTTTGATTTAAAAATTATTCTTATTTTAAAATTATAAAACAAAGCATTTTATCTGAACATATTTGTTTTAAGTTAGCCAATTTTTTTCAACCAAAATTTAAAATAGATTATTGGAATAGAAAATAAGTATGAAAATAACTAACCTTTTTCTTTAAAGAAATTTTGGAATTTCAAAAAATTGTCAAATACTTTACTGAAAAATTTGACGAAATTTCCAAGCTTGTTGAAAAAGAAAAAATGAAGGTATGATGACCATAATTAATTATACATTTTTTTTTCCTAATTAAAAACTTAATAATTTTTTTAAAGGCAATAGGTTCGAGAAACGCAGCCAAGTCCATGCAAAAACAAATTGAAGGACAAGTAATGCAACTTAAAGCCTTATATGTTGAAAGAAAAATGGAATTAGAAAGATTGAGTCATCAATATGATTCTCTAGTCAAAAAAGAATCAGAACAACTCGAATTTATTCAACAATTTACATCACATAACTATTAAAAAAAGACAATTAACACTAAAAAATAGTTACTTCTTTTTTTTTTAATTTTGTTTAAATTAAACCTTAAGAACCAATTAAATAAAAAATATCACGACTTTTTTATGGTTGAAAACTTTTTATTTAAATAAAATGTAAATTTAAAAAAAGAAAAATTAGTCACATATCTTGGGAGTTTTAGTCAATTTACGATTCAATGATTTTGATTCATTCATTTTTATTTTTGGATCTATTTCCTCGCTATCTAGAATAAAATTAGTTTTCCTTGGTTCTGTTCTAATTGAATTGATTTTTTGATAATGTGAAGAAATTGGTATTTTTAAAAATCCGTCTTCATGTCTTGTTCCTTCGTTAAATGATCCTTGTGTGGCTCTTAATTTTCGTTTTTCAACATTTTTTCTCCATGTTGCAAATGCATTTCGAGAGATGTCATGTTGACGAACTTTTTTATCTTTTCGCTTTTTGTAAGCTATTTCAATAAATATCAGAAATATTCCCACTATTATTCCACCAGCCACAAGCATGAATACACCTTTTAAAAAAAATTTTGAATTTTAATACAAAAAAAAACTTTTTTAATTTTTTGTTACCAGCCATGTTAGTTAAGCCCAAAGTGCTCGGTGAAGAATCTCTTATCTGACATGAAGTATTATTTAAAAGAATCCATTCTTTGTCTAAGTCTTCTATAAAACCATTTTCATGTAAAGTCAAGATGTTTAAAGATATTTTTTGAAGCCAAGGATTTCCTTTTTTTAATGCTAAAGCGTAACTTGATCTTCCAAATAATTCTCCAGTGGTTATAAAATCACAAGATTTACGTGCTTCGTATTCCAAACGAGCAGAGTCCCAAATGAAGGCTTGGATTTTACTTGAAAAAACTGAAATTAATTTTCTCGAAAAATTTGCCTTGAATGATTTCAAAAGAATTATATAAAACAACGGATTGAGTTTTTTTTGAATTTTTAATAGAGTCCGTTAGTCCAAAGTTATGTAAAATATTTTATTTATAAAAATCTCAAATAAGAAAAAAACTAAAAGTTAAAAAAAAAGCCATAACTAATTTAAAGCATTAATTAGTCCATTAATTTAATATATAACTTAACATTCTACATTTAACAAAAAATTGGAATTTTTCTGGATACCAATGGTAGTGAAAAATTCATTAAATTTCTAATTCACAGGCTTGCTTGCATAATTTAAAATATTCAATTTTCCATAGTCTAGTTTCCTCTATAAATTGTTTTAATAATAATGAAATAAAAACCTCCTTTAAACTGTTTTAGAAATAAGCTGTCAAAGATTTAAATTTTCTTTTTTCAAATCAATATTTCGTAATAGTCAGCAAAAGAGCTAAGTACTGATAGAGAACAGATTTTCAAAAGTACCGTAATTATTCACCGTGGAGCCCATGTGCTTATATATGTGTCTCAGGTTTAGGCACATGTGCTTATACTGAGTTTAGAACATTTTTGCGGTCGGATTGTAATGCCGCACCACAACTCGATTTTCAAATTTTAACAGGTACCACAACTCGAAAAATTAATAAAAATAAGTCAAAATTAATATTTAGAAAAATAATAAAAATAAATTAGGTTTCGACTTGTGGTGCAATGCAGTAAAAGTTGAAATTTTTGGATTTTACAACAAATTTAAGTGAGGAAAAAAATAATTCATACCCTTGCCAAAAAATTTAGAAGTGAAAGAAGATTTCAAACTTCGAATACTAAAATTAAAATTATTTTTTTTCTTTTTTTTGTTTTTGTTGTTGGTCTAGGTCTTTATGCTTGTTTTTTAAGTTAATGAACTTGAGCTAGTCGTTGATGAACTATGTCCAGCAGATGATTGACTTTATAAATCAAAACAACTCCTGTCACTACTCGAAAAAGAGGCAGAAAAGCTGGTTTAAAAAACAAGCAAGGGTATGAATTATTTTTTTCCTCACTTAAATTTGTTGTAAAATCCAAAAATTTCAACTTTTACTGCATTGCACCACAAGTCGAAACCTAATTTATTTTTATTATTTTTCTAAATATTAATTTTGACTTATTTTTATTAATTTTTCGAGTTGTGGTACCTGTTAAAATATGAAAATCGAGTTGTGGTGCGGCATTACAATCCGACCGCAAAAATGTTCTAAACTCAGTATAAGCACATGTGCCTAAACCTGAGACACATATATAAGCACATGGGCTCCACGGTGAATAATTACGGTAATTCAAAATTTTTGAACATTTTAAATTTAATTCTCTTCAAAAATTCAAATTAAAATTTATGAATTATAAATAATTATGTTTTGAGAAAATCGTAGTCGAGGCATAAACAAAATCGTTTATATTTTGGCGAGTAGAAAAATTCATTAGAACTGAATGCTTATAATTTTAACTATTATGTTTTTTTTTTAAAGCCAACAAAACCCTCGTTCCACCATATTTATTCCTATAAAATTTAACTTAACACCATATTTAATTAATATTATCAGTTTGGTATTTTCATGTAATTTTTTCTATCCAAGTTAATTTTTTTTGATAAGAAATTAAAGCTACCGAATATTAGATGATGTAGGATTTATAAGTGTCAATATAGCTTTTATTAAAGAGTTTAAATACTTTTTTTACGGTACTCCAACGTAAATGCTTTTTTCATACACGCAAAAATTCAAGGACTTGGCCTAAATGTGATCAGATGTTCACAAAATATGTTATCTTGAAAAGATGATGGTTTGGTGAACAGGATCAATAACAAAACTATTCAACATTTAGTTTATGGTAATAAAATTAAATTGAAGAAATAAAAATTTATGATGTAATGATATTTTTTTTGCTTCCTAAAATCTTTTTAAATACCGTAAAACCTTGCTTATAAGCGACTAAAAATCGCTCTTTTGAAGCGTGAGTATACATGTATCCCGGCATGTTAAAGTTTTTTGATTTTTGTTTTTTTTGTTTTTTTTTTGACCGAAAAAATCACTCTGCAAAGCTTTTAAAGCTACTCTTTGCGATAAAAAAAATTTTTACCTACTGCAACAAAATTTGCTGCACCTGTTGACCAAGTCTGCAAAAATTTGTACAATTTTAATTGCGTATTTAATTTAAGTTTTTTTAATGCTGTGCAAATTTGCAGAAAAAAAATTTTAATTGAAAAATTGCAAAAATCTATTAATTAGCTGCAAATATGCGCACTTTCAAAAAGAGCCTTAAATTTAAATACGCAGTTGAAATTGCACAAATTTTTGCAGACTTGGCCAACAGGTGCAGCAAATTTTAATGCAGTAAAAATTAAGTAAAAAAAAAGTAAAAATTTTTTTTATGGCAAAGAGTAGCTTTAAAAGCTTTGCAGAGGGATTTTTTCGGTCAAAAAAAAACAAAAAATCAAAAAACTTTAACATGCCATGTATACCACAGACGTATGTTTTGGCCATGTATTCTGGAATACATCAAGAATACTTAAAGAATACATCAACATGTATTCTGGAATACATATATGTATTCTTGATGTATTCTAAGTATTCTTTCAGAATAAAAAATACTTAATTTTAAAATTATGTATTCCGGAATACTCCAAGAATACATATATTTTGAAAAAATACATATGTGTATTCGAGAATACATACAAATGTATTCTTTGTGTATTCCTAATGTATTCTGGAATACTTCAAGAATACTTCTAAAAAAAATACATATATGTATTCTAGAATACATCGAGAATACACTAAGAATACATCGAGAATACACTAGGAATACATCGAGAATACACTAAGAATACATCGAGAATACACTAGGAATACATCGAGAATACACTAAGAATACATCGAGAATACTTGAAAACTGCTTTTCTTCTTTTAAATTAAATAATTATATTAACTTTATTTATATAATGGAAATAAATAGAATAATTTTTAAAAAAAATCAATTAATTGGAAATTTTTTATTTGAATTTTTAATTTTAAAAATAAGAAAAAAAAATACACAATTGAGTTTGTTTATAAGTCAAAATCCTAAAGGAAAGTTTTATGATTTATTTTTTATACATTCGAAAACAGTTAATAAAAAAGTATGCAGCAAATTACTAGTATATCTTGACGAATCCTCATAATCATTTGCGTTTTTTAAAAAATCGTTAAATTCTTGATTTCTGTTCAATAAAGATTTCAACTCATAATTATTTAAACTTAAAAGCTCCTTAAATTTTTTAAAATATTGACTTATCAAATTTAGAATATCAGATTTAGCTAATTTATTATTTTTTTCTGATTTTGTTTGATTTTCTTTTTCGTCATTTAGCCGACTTAATTTTTTTAGAAAATTTTTAAAGAATAAAAACCCAATTTTCGGGTTTACTGACCTAAACCACTTTTCACCTAAATAACCCTTTAATAGCTCCTTAGTTGTTTCTTTAGCTGATCTCATTATTTTAAATTTGGCATGACCCCACAGACATTCAATTAGTTGAGTATGTTTGCCATTGTTTGGATTTACAAAATTTTGTGAATGATTCACTGTATAATGCTTATATCCGTAATGGCTTAGATTTGAATAAGCCTTCCACTCATCTGATACTATTTTAGAACCTAATGCGATATTTTTCTTAATAATAGGGAGCAAAGTTTCTCTATCTCTTTTGTCCACTACAAACATTCGTAACTCTTTAAATGTTTGTTCAGTATTCATAGTCTTCAGCCGATAATTATAAGTTCTATTTTTCAAATAAACACGATTTTCATTTGTATTCAATTTTCGTTTATCATTTGAGACCTCTTTTCTCCTACTTGAACTTTGAAATGATTTAATAATTTTTTTTGTTTTGATTTCATATCGCTTTTTTTTTTAAATTTAATTCTATGTCGGATATTTTTCACAAACCATACCAAAAACCCATGGTCCACTGATTCGTGAACCGTAGTTTCTATTTTTAGAACCAGGATTTGAACTTTCTTCCGTTTTTTATCTGATTTTAGAAAACGACCTCGATTGTATTTTCGTTTACCTTGAAATAAAGACTCGTCTATTTGGACACTGTATTTTTCTCCTCCCATTGGAGGGGCTTTTAGCATTTTCTGATATAAAATTTGCCTCATTTTATTAAACCATTTTCCAATTGATTTCTCATTTACTCCAGTTTGTTCAGAAGTATATCTTGCTGAATGATCCTGTGACCAATACCATATAAGTTCGATTATCTGGTCCATATTTAAGTTTGATTTCTTTGACAAGTTAAATACAGGAGATCTCGCACTAAAGGAACGATGTTATTTATGGTTCATACATCTTAGAACAAGTCTTTTTTTTACGAATGAAAGTTTGAAATTTGATGGATTTCTAGAGCAAAGATGATTATTGCATTCGATTTTTTTATTATAAAGTTCGTTTTGTTTAATAAATTCAATAAGTTGCTCTGGATTATTTTTAATTTTGTAGAATTCATCATTGTTTTTTGGAAAATCTATTTATACTAAATGATTTTTTCGTTAAAAATTACATTTAATAAATTTAAAATATTTATTTTGAATTAATTTTATTTGATGTAATTTAAAATTTCAAATCGGATAAAACTTAACTTTTTCAATTGGCGTTTTTTTTTATATCATAATATATTTTTTTATAGCATAACAATCATAATTAAAATATAATTTGTCTTATCTTGGGTGGATTAAGAAACTTTTTTTTTTAAATAGTTGAAAATAAAGACTTTTTATTCTTTAATTAAGTGTTACTTTCAATTAAAAACAAAATAATAGGCAATATTGATAAAATTAAAATATAAAAAACATTATTGTTTATTTTTAACCGAATAAGTTTAAAAATGTGAAACCATTTTTTTTTACTTCCTGATAAAATCTATAAAAACAAAATATATTTTTACATTAAAAATATAAAAGCATTTAAAAATTTTATAAAAAATGACTGATCAAGTCTTCAATTCTATTCCAAGACATTATCTAGTTAGAGATAAAATTGATATTCTGATCAAGAGACATAGAAATTATTATTTCTTAGACCAAAATCTAGATGACATCGACCAAATTTTGGACGAACTAGTAAGACCAAAAAGCATGGGAACAGAACAAAATTTAAATAAAAGTGTGTCCCGGGACTATAGAGCAAAAATTCGAAAAGTTGATTGGGTCCTAAAATGCAATGAACCTTTTGCTACGCCCTTCAAAGAAAATATTAATAATGATAGTTATACATCAATTAATAACATGTTTGATGATGCCGCTCGTATATATAGACGCCATTGTCCTATATATAATGAAGCAAAAGCGATCGTTTCAAGCGAAAACGGAAGACGTGTTCATAAACGCAAAGAACAAGAAAATCAAGAGTCAGAAAGTGATGAAAGTAAACCAAATGAAAACATTAGATTCACAAAGGATCATATTCTCAATGAAATATCTAGAAATTACATTCAATTCAAAGATGTTTTGAAACTCAAAAATAACGCAATTACATATAATTCCAAAAATACCCCACTAAAAATCATACGTTTCAAATTTGAAATATTATAATTTTTTTTTTCTATTATTTTTATTTTCAATTTTTATTTTCAAATTCCTTGTTTTTCCTTTTAATTCCTTTTAGATAAATTAACAGCTTGATAATGGTAACTTCGTTTTACCGAAACGTCGCGAATTGTTAATAAAGTTTTTCCCTAATAATATTTTTCATTTTTATTTTTATAATTAATTTTAATCGATTATAATGTTAAAATTTATTCAAAAATAACGACTTGAAAAACGCATTGAACGAAAATAATAAAAGAAATGAATTCTTGACAAATATAGATGGATATACTCAACCGAATAACCAAAGTGAAAGAATTCTTAGTGTCTTAATTGGCGTTTTTCACGATGTAATAGACAATTTGTGAATTTTTTTTGATAAATATTGTATTTTTTGTGATTTTGCAAATGTAGCACCGAATAATTTTCTTAAGGTTTTTGACTTATAAACAAACTCAATTGTGTATTTTTTTTTCTTATTTTTAAAATTAAAAATTCAAATAAAAAATTTCCAATTAATTGATTTTTTTTAAAAATTATTCTATTTATTTCCATTATATAAATAAAGTTAATATAATTATTTTATTTAAAAGAAGAAAAGCAGTTTTCAAGTATTCTCGATGTATTCTTAGTGTATTCTCGATGTATTCCTAGTGTATTCTCGATGTATTCCTAGTGTATTCTCGATGTATTCTAGAATACATATATGTATTTTTTTTAGAAGTATTCTTGAAGTATTCCAGAATACATTAGGAATACACAAAGAATACATGTGTATGTATTCTCGAATACACATATGTATTTTTTCAAAATATATGTATTCTTGGAGTATTCCGGAATACATAATTTTAAAATTAAGTATTTTTTATTCTGAAAGAATACTTAGAATACATCAAGAATACATATATGTATTCCAGAATACATGTTGATGTATTCTTTAAGTATTCTTGATGTATTCCAGAATACATGGCCAAAACATACGTTTGTGGGATACATGTATACCGAAGCGTGAAATCTTGCTAAAGAAAAGATAATTTAGTTTTTTGATTTGACTTATCCGATAGACTTTAGTGTGGTCTATTTATTTAGTTATAAAAAAATTAAATTTTTTTCTGTTTTCCCTTCTTCTAAAAAAAAGGGGGGTTTAGAGGGGCGCTTATAAACAAGGTAATACGGTATAAATAAAATTTTTTAAAATGTAAATTTTTTTTTTTAACACAGTATGGTAAAAGGTGCATGCGCAAAATGAGAAAAGGTTGATAATAATGATGTATTAAAAATCAAATATTTACGGTACCGTATTCACTCGATAGTTGTACCGTTACATATTTAATATTTTTGATTTTGTGTCCATGAGATAAAAACAAATTTGTACTCGAAAAGAGGAGGTATATTAGACCGGGATAACTTTGAATTTGGATCTGATATTCTTTTTGTTTTAGACCGGATTTCAAAAAAAAAAACTCTAATTTAAATTTAAAAAAATGATTATAAAGAATCTCATTTTAAACAAATATTCTAATAACAATCTAAAATTATTTTCCAATAAAAACTTAAATATTAATTAAGAAAATAAAATTAAAAATTTGTACAGAAGGAAGTCAATTAAATTTACAAAATTAAATCAATTTTTTTGAAAAATTTCAAGTTTTAATCAGAAAAAATGATTTATGGTTTGAATGTATAGTTTAAAACTGAAAACTTAGTTGTAACTCAAATGATAATGTGATGAAAATTCAAGAAAAATGAAATCCTGGTTCTGAACTTATTTCAAGCAAGACCACAGCTTTTCACAGACAATTAAATTTAATATGTACAGTGAGCCTGATTAACTTGTAACGTGGCGTCAACTGGCGCCATTTGACGCCATATGACGTTATCTGACTATAAAATATATATAAAATCTTACGTCAGATGACATCACGTTAGAAATTAATCAGCACCTCTGTATTCATCACTTTTAAATTAAAAGTTTTAATGTAAATTGTTAATTAATTATTTTCTCTTCCTCAATCGTTATCGGATAATCTTTTGAGTTAAGGTGGTGCTGATTAATTTGTAACGTGACGTCATATGACGTAGACACAGGAAAGGTACATGAGATAAAACCGAATTTTCGCTTTTCTCCCTGGGGTTGTTTATGACAGCTTACTCTTTTTTTTTAAATAAACTTAGTAAAATAAGTAAAAACAATTTTTTTTACTTTTGTACCGAGATTAATTTGAATTAGACCCGATTTAATTTTGAAAATATAACGGTTCAATTTACCCCCCTATTTTGGGTAAAATAGTGTTTTTGTACCATGGTATAACTATCGGGTGAATACGGTAAGTAAATTGAAAGTTTTGGATTATAAATGAATGTAAAAGTAACTTTAAAATAGGGTTGATTATCGAACTAGAATTTCTAAAACGATAAATCAAATCTTATGCGATAGAAAATATTGTTAAACGATAATTTATTTTCCTCAATAAAAGGACATTTCTGAGAAAAGATATTTTGAAATAATCAAGTCTTAATATAAAAGAATTTAAATATATAAAACTTAATATGATAGATGGGATTTTACCCGTAAAATCTTATTTATCGTATAGCAAGTTTTTCTATCGTATAAGATATGGCTTATCGTTTTAGAAATTCTAGTTCGATAATCAACCCTACTTTAAAAGCTAAGCTATCTGTTTAATTTAAGAAAAAAAGTTACTCATTTCTTAGATCTTCAATAGCGTCTTCAGCAGTATTGTAATTTTTGTTCTCCATAGTTCTATACATTGTACTCAATTCTACTTGCCTTTTAAAATATCGTTCAACAGCACTGCCTTTCACAGATGCATAACTAAAATTATCAGATGGATTTCTTAACTTAAAGATAATTTTATAAATTTAAGGATATTTAAAAAACATGCAAGCAAAAAATACCCTAGCATCATTTATTCCAGTAATACTAGCTTCAGGTCTATCCAATACAAGAAAAGCTGCTAAATTAGCAGTGTACGATGCTACCATAATCATAGTAAAACCAGCCCATACCATACCTAACACTCTAGCACTAAAACTTCGCGGTGTTCCCTCACCGATGCCCGAATTCAATAAAACACCCCACGTAAACCATAAAGCGCGTGATAAATTTAAAGCGTCCTCTTCTGTATTTTCTGTTTTAGACAATTTAAAACGTCCAAATGGACTAAACCTATCTAGCAAATATAAAACTAGAGCTACTATGTGAACTGATAAAAGAATTATAACCCAAAGACCATCTTTAAATGGCTGTAAAAATGATACTAAACTTGAATCGCTACCTTTCTGATTTTTAAATAAAAAAAATAATTTTCAAATTTTTTAAATTCTTATAAAAAAATACTCTTTTGACTAAAATTGTAATTCCTTGATATTTGAACGGCTTAGTAAAGTCAACATATTGAGCTCGTTCTGGATTAATAGTAAACGGTGCTAAAATCAAATCAGCTCTCTCACTAACTAGCTCACCCATCAAACCATTCCATTGTTTATTAGTATCCTTTAAAAATTGAAGATAGATTTTAAAACAAAAGTTTTGGTTGTTAAAATTACTAAATCTCCGTATAAGCCATCTGGAGCTAAATAGAGCTCATAGCCGAAATCTAATTTATCAGATATTTTTTTTATTAAATCAATGCAATAGCCATAACAACAAAAATTCCGTGATTTATTTTCTTAAAAAAATTTCGAAATCAAATTTTACAGAAAACACCTTAAAATCTTTTGATTTTAATTTTATAAAAAATTTTCATACTATAACTCCAAGGACAGTCGTAAGAATTGTTAATGAATTCACTACATTTTTTATTATCTGGTTTTGGTATTTTGAAAATAAATGGTTTTTCTTCAATCACTACTATTTTAAATTTTGAAGACCATTTAGTTCCGTCTGGTTTGTGCTTGAAATTTCCTGGCCAAACTATCAATGAGCTATCAATTTTTAAATTCATACTTTTAGAGTCTAAAGTGAACTCGCCAACTTTTTTCTTCTTATTATTATTTAGATTAATAATGTTATAATAAGTTGAGATTCTATCGCCGTCATCGTCAAATTCAATTTTTTTATCATCGAATTCATGCATGTTAAATATTATTTCCCTAAATTTAAGTAGAAAAACATTATTTCAAACTTTAAATTGGATAATTTTAAAAAATTTACTCATAGATCTTTCTTCCAAGATCCCATTCAAGACCATTATCACTACAATTAAGTGGTGGTTTTTTTAATTGATATGGATAAAGAGTTTCATAAGCCTTTTTAATTATTGCTAATGAATAGAAAAGATTTTCAACTCCTTCGACATACTCGGCAATTAGAACTCCTTTTTGAAATAATTAACACAATTCAAAAATTAACTTTAGTTTTATAAATTGATTCAAATTACCGTTTGTTAATTTTGAAAAAGTCTTATTTGAAAGAATTTGATCATTTGTTATCCATACATTGCCTGATGTTAAAAGATCATTTTCTTCGGCTTGTTTTAAGATGTTATAAGCATCCTTAGGTCTTTTGGAAAGCATAACTAATTATAAGTTAGTATATTTTTTTCCATTCAAACTTACTCGGCTTGCAATAGGTAAACCTTCGAATTTGATTGGACTAATTTTGAAATTAAATCATTGTAATTGTCTCTACCAGCGTTATATTCAAACTCATTAGCTATCTTGAATAAGATTAAAAATAATAAAATTTCCGAATACATTAAAATATAAAAATCAAGAAGCCTGGATTTTTTCACACATTTTAAGTTAGAGAAGGTTACAGTTGTTGAAAAATCTAATGTATAGCTAAGAACTCCATAAATTTGGAATCAACTAAAGAAAATTTGAAGCAATTTTAATGGAGATTTTGTTTTTAAAAAATTGTATTTTCTCTATTCTTAATATTCTGATCTAAACGTAGTTTCAATTGGAAAAGATTCGGAAAAAATAAACAACCCAAGTCATTAGGTTATTGTTAGAAAGCATGTCTATGAGCAAATTTCAGAAGCCAGAAAAAATTTATTGAAATAATTGTAATTTTTTAATTAGGGATTTAAAATCTCTAAACCAATCAATTTAACTTAAAAATTGTTTAAATAATCTGTTATAATTTCGGATTATCAATTCGAAAATAATCGATTTTAAACAAAACTTATATTTTAAATTTTACAATAATAAATAAATTTTGACTTTTTTTTCCATAATTTAAATTATTAGAAGTCAAAGAGTCTTGAAGAATTTTTGTGAATTATTTAGTTTAGGTTTAATAAATAATTTTGATAACATGCATTTATTTTTAATTAAAAAACTTTAAATTCAGGATCTTTGTGAAATTAGAATAAAAGTTCTGAAAGAAGGGCGCTAAACCTTCAAGCAGCTGACCTAGCGGTTATTTTTTGTAAATAAATAAATAAAGAATAAAAGTTCGTTAAATAATAAGTTAGTTAATATACCTTTACATCATGATGATCAGCTAAATATTGAAATTTAGCAGCTAACATTTTTCCTTCTGTATTGATACTATGAATTATGTTTACTGATTTCCAATCGAATTCCCTAACAATTTCCAGCCAAATATTCGCTTGATGAAAATAAGGAGGTGACATTCGTACATAAGTACTGAAAATGCTCTAAATAGAAAGAATAGAACATGAACATTTTTTTTCTAATTTTTTTTTTGTGTTTACCTTATCTGAATACGTAGCATCTCTACTGTACAAATCAATAATTGGAATTTGGTAATAGGCGCACGTGAAAGCAACTGCGGATAATGTCGAAATATAATCATTATCAAATAATCCCTCTGTTGTTTTTTCTTTATCAACTAAACAATGACTTTTTCCGACAATAACTGCATAAATAGGATTATGATTTATTAAATTTTGACAAATAGATAGAGATAAAGATATAGTATTCTCGTTGGGTTTAAGTTGTAGGCCTCTAAGGATTAGCCGAGCCCTTGATTTAGAATTCATGTTTACTATTTCATTATTTAACTCGTTAACAATTCCCTCGGCTCTAATTAACTCTTCGGGCTCACAGTAAACATAACCAACGGATATATCCGTTGTTTGTTTCGAGCTATTTGTAAATTTATAAACAAGCGTAAAGATTAATAGTTTAAAAATTTTCATATCGAAAATTTATTTTTCTTTTTTATTTTCCAGATAATTTTTCAATGCCTAAATAAACAACAGCAATTAATATCAGAAAAAAAATTGATATTTTTTTTTTCTAAACCAATAGAGATTTTTCAAATTAGTTTGCTTAACTTTTTGCATTTATATTATTTAAAGAGATATAAGGAAATTGAAATTTGGAGTTTTTTTTAAGTGTTTTTTTATTTTTTCGAAGAAACTTTGTCGTTCATAATTTTGTTGTTGTTGTTGTTGATGTTGCTGAGCTTTATTTTAGTATTTCCTATTAGATGAAATCATAGTTTTTTAATTAAATATATAGATCTAATTAAGCAGAAAGAGAAAAATAAAATTATCAATTGGCAAAGAGGACTTGGAATTATCATATTTTATCTACAAAGCTCTGATTTAATATTGAATGTTATTTTAAGAGTGATTATTATTTTAAAAAATAATAATAATAATTTGCATGCAATTTAATTTTGTTGAAATATTTGTTTTAGAAGTTATATTGATTGAATTTATCAAGTCTTATTTAATTTTATAAAAAAGAAATTTTTAATTAAAATATTTTTGAGAGCTCGAATAATGCAGTTTGTCGTGTCTAATTAAAAAAATTAAAACTGATTGTTTTCTATCCTAGAGAAAAAATAAATAAATTCGAATTATCGTTAAAAGGAAATTTTTCGTTAATTTAATATTTATTAACCTTAAGTGGTAAATAAAAAGTGGTAACTGGTTTTAAAATCATAAAAATTAAAAGCTAAATTTTTTCGTTTAAATGTGGTTCTGGATACGAAATTGCGAATTTGACTCAAATGATTAGAAATTATACTAAAATTGTCATCCTCCTTAACTCTTCTTTTCATAGAAAAGCTTTCAAAGAGTACATTAGATTTCACTATTTGCTTTCTTCATAGAGAAGGATAGGAAAAGCCAAGTTAGTTTTAATATTTACTTCAGTGTTGAGGACCGATCAGAAAACCCTAATTTCCTTAGCCTACTATTTTGTTTGTATATTTTAGTAACAAGATTGAATTTATAACTTGTCAATGACACTAAATTATTGATTTGATAATTTTCAAATAAAATATAAATCTTCTGAAAAATTAAAATTTTTTAGCATCCTAAACATTTTCATTTCAACAGCTATTTTATCTAATAATAATAAAAGAAACTGTCAAAAAAAGGTAAAAAAGACTTTCATATAAATAGATACCATAAAGTATGTCACTTTCGTGGTCAGGTGATTAAATAAAGACAATTTAAAATAAGTCACCAATCGATACTACAAAATAAAATATTGTAGATTAACTCTGGATAAGTCTCTTAAATAGAAAGATGAATTATTAAAGATCTACATTATCTGAGATTTATTAAAAATAAAGAAGCTTCGATTGTAAAACTTACACCGTATAACAATACATATCGTTAAAAATAGCGAGCCAAAACAATGTTCAGAAATAATGCAGCGGGTTCGTTATTTATACAGATCTTAAAATTGTAAAAAGGGGGAAAAAATAAAAAGGGAAAATAAAAAAGGGGAAAATTTTTACGTGAGAAAATTCATAAAATACCGTTTATTTAAAAATGAAATTTATTATAGACGTTTAGCGTCTTTTGTACTGTAGATGCTACTGTAAATTTAAGCTTAATTAAGATATTAAAATATTAGACTAAATTACGGACGGTAATCGGACGTCTACGAATCGCCCCAAAAATTGAATAAAACCAGTGACTTTGGATTTTAGGGTTTATATCTTATGATAAAACAGAAATTTATTTCATTAAACTTACAATCACCAATTTTTTTGATTTTAACTGATTTATTAACTTGAAATAAGAGTTTAGGACAAAGAAAAATTTTTATTGAATATTTGAAATCAAAAATTGGTTGCTAAAAAAATTGTAATTACAAACGAAGACCATAATTTTTGTATACTTTCTTTTTATCCCAAGTTGTCATTGGTTTTTCAAAATTAAATGGATTCTTCATGAATTTACCCTTTTCCAAACATTTACATTCCGCTTCATAAGTATCTTCGAATTCTGTGATCGGTGTTATTCCCGATCGTATATAATCAGCGTCTTTTTGAATTTCTGAAATTACATTTGGAACATGGTTCCGAGGTAAATCAAACTTTATTAACATATAGCTTTAAATGAAAAGAATAATTAAAATCCCCAAGATTTAAATTTGATTTTAATCTCTTACTTTCCCTCAGTATGATTTCCTTCTTTTGATTTTAATCGATAAGGTAGAGTTCTATGACCTAAATTTTCAAATGAACGAATAACTCCATTATTTTTTAGGATTAATTCAGCGCCTCTTTTTATCGATTGAACCAACTCTGGCTAAATTTAAAATTGAAAATTAATTAAAAAATCTAAAATATAACAAAATGCATGATCCAGCTTACCCTAGGCAAATTTTTGAGTATTAAAAATAATTCATAAGCAGGCATTTTGCAAAAAAAAAATTTTTGAAATTTAAAAAAAAAAACGCTTTTTTTTCGTTTTAATGCAAATTTTTCATGTAAAAAGTAAACTTGAAATAATTCAAAAAATACGAAATTTTCTTTGCTTATACTTGCAAAAAAAATTTTGATGAACATATAGTTCTAAATGAAAATAAATAATGTGAGAATTAAGGTAGAAAATATTCATTTGAAAATTTGTTTATTAAAATGACTAGATTCGCTCGAAAAAATGGTATTAGAGAAAAAAAAGAAGATAAAAAAAAGCCTGAAGATGCGACTGAATGGAACGAAATGTTTAATAATAATAATGGTCAAAATGAAAAATCTGAAGATTTAGAAATTAAAAAACAATTTCACAAAAATCAACTTGATCGAAAGATTAAAAATTCTGATTGGAGTAGTTTTACTGCTGGTAAAAAATTGGATACAAAATATGTAATGAGAAAATTTGGTAAATCAGTTGAAAAAGAAGTAATGGACAAACTGAATGATATGAAGAACAAAGGAAAAATAACTCATCAAGAATATTTAGAACAAATTCTACGTGAGGGGCGTAGTAATCAACGTCGTTTAGAACGTAAAAATGAGAGAGATGAAAAGAAAGTTTGTTTTAAATGTAGAAAACCTGGTCATACTGTTGGACAATGTCCTGAAATGGAAAAAGATCAAGAACAAGGTACAGGCATTTGTTATAAATGTGGCTCAACTGAACATTCTATTTCTCAATGTAAGGTTAGACTTGAACCTGGTGTTTTTCCTTATGCTAAATGTTTTATATGCCACGAAATGGGACATATAACTAAACAGTGTCCAGATAACCCAAGAGGATTATATCCTAATGGTAATACTTTAAAAAAATTTTTTTTTCTTTGGACTTTTTTTTAATTTTTTATTTTAGGTGGAGCTTGTAAAAGTTGTGGATCTGTTGAGCACTATTATAGAGATTGCCCCGAAGTTCAAAAACAAAGTATAAATAAATTATTAATTCGATCAGTAACTGAATTTGATTTTTCATATTATCTTAGATCTAATGGTTGAAACTAAAACAGTTAAAAAAATCAAAAAGAGTGACAATTTCGAAATTTTATCGGATGAAGAAGGCTCGGCGAAACAAGATGAACCCGCTCCTAAAAAGAAAAAAGCTGTTTTTTTCAAATAAATTTATTAAAATTAATTTTTTGTCTTTTTTAAACGAAATTCTTTAATTCAATCGACGGCTGACCAAATAACTTAAAATAAATATGCAAGGGTAAACTTCTGAAATTAAATAGAAACCTTACATAACTGTTGTAGATATTATCTCCTTTTTTCTCAATATATAATTTTCTAATTTATTTGTGAAGATTATAGCTTGATTTTGTACTTCAATCAGTAGCTGATTTTAATGTGCAGTTACTTGATTCTAGAATAAATTGTGCCTTGATGAACATGTCTTGACTAATTGCCTTGAAATTCTATTTCTATTTTCTTTTTTAAATCTAATGCTAACTGGAATTTCTGTTTCTAATAGCTTTTTGTTGGGCTTTTTAAATTCTTACCAAGTTGAAAGTGTCGATATTAACGAAAACGAAAATGAACAAGTGTTACAACCATAAATTAAACCAAGACGCTTTCTTGGTGTACAAGCAAGCAATTGTAATCCATCTCGTCATCAAATACGACTTCAGCCTCATACACAACCTCAATTTCTGGCTCATCTAAGTCGTAACAAAATAAGGCAAAAAATAATGAAATAAATCATTACACAAAGAGAAAAAGATGACGCAAGAAAACTTCCTCGTAATTAAAACGGAAATATTGTTCGTCCTAACAAAAATTAGACAACTAAAATTTTTGACTCATTAGAAAAATATGATTTTAGAACCGAATTTTTTTTGAAAATGCTATAGGAATAAACTTTAAAATTAGAAATAAGCTCAAATTTTGATTTTAAATAAATTCGATTTTTCGTCACCAAACGGATCAAATTCCTATCTTCCTTCAGGCGAGATATACGCGGTCTTCCTGTTTTTGGGGGATCTTGGTATGAAAATGTTTCATTGTTTCGGTCAATTATTCTTTTAATC
>NTPY01000635.1:100690-135613 GCA_002922825.1 Brachionus calyciflorus | reverse complement strand
ATGAGCAATTTTTAAATAAAAAAAAATTATTTCAAAATGTCGATCCATTCAAAAAGGACGACTTTTTAAATTTAAAATAAAGAAAAAATTCATGCCGTTCTCTTTCTTTTTGTCAATACTGTAAATACTGCAATTTGGGAAAATTTTCCCAAGCAGCTATATTGAGCTGTAGCAGTCTTTTCCATTTGTTTCGACCACCATTCATCAAACTTGGCTTTAAAACAGTTTATATTTATCGCTTGGCTTTAAAAAAGAGGAAGGGAAGGGTTAGGCATAACTATTATCTAATAATTATTTTGAAAACTAAAAATAAAAAAAAGGACTAAGGAATTGCGATTTCGATACACAAGGCACATGGACTATGCTGGGTTAAGAAATTAAATTATAAGTTTCCTATTTGTATAAAAGGAATATTTATAAAGAATATCCATATAAAAAATGAATTGAGGTCAGAATTTATTTTCAGGGAAACATTAAATTCACTTATTTATATTTTATTTTATTTCGATATTTTCTCACTTTACGCAATGACGATATGTCAAGAAAAAAGGTTATCAAAAAAATTGCTTTTCATAACATGAAAAATTATAATTTTAACACTTAAATTTAACCAAAGCTTTGGTGAAAGAATATTAAGTTAAATTTGATGTGAATAATAAATGGAAAAAAAATAAAATAATTTATCAAATACCTCAAGAACACAAAGAAAGAATTCAGCTAACAAAACTCTTATAAAATATTTTTATTATTAAAAAAAATAAAAAAACTTAAACATAAGTTCTAATTTCAATAAATTTTATTTATAAAATTATTTTTTAATTGTTTTCAAAATCTATTGTTTTGGAAATATTTTCAAATTATTTAGACATGAATACGAAAATTCTATCTAGAGCCCTAACGCTTTGGACTAACAATCAAATTTTTATTAGTCAAAAATTTCTAGCTAACTATTGCACGAATACAGAGAATGTACCGTTTAGAGTAGACTATTATTCTAATGGATCTACGACTTACTTAGATAATAGCTTAAACTATGTTCTTAATCAAAAAATTAAATTAAAAACTCAAAGAGAAAAAATTCTAAAAAAAAATTTTAAATATCTCTTAAGATCTAAATCATACGAAGAGAATTTTTATGTTAAAATGTCCAATCCAACTGTCAACTATTTTGCTCATTCGTTTATAGATCGTTGTTCCGATAAACGTAAAGATTCGGAATGGATCAATCAACAGATCAAAAATGAAAATACAGTTTTCGTTTTGTTTCATGTAGATAAGCCTTTTGTTTCTGTAAACGATTCAAAAAATATGTATTCTATATGCAAATTTAATTACAGTCAAATAAAGCAGTTTTTAGACTCCAAATGTCCATATGTATTCCTTGGCCTTGAATATACAAAAAATTCTTCTGATATAACCAATTTATCACCTTATTCTAATCCGGAATCTTATGATAAAACAGTGTATAAGGCTTGGTTTGTTATTGAAACAAGCGCGTATGATCAAAATTTAGAAAATATTTCAAATAGTTTTATTGAATATGGAAAGTTTTTTGAAGGAAATTTTCTTCGATTAATGGCCATTCAAGATTTAAAAGAATCAAGTATAATTGCTCAGGTATTTTCTTGCTATTATTCGATTTTTTTTATAAATTTAAAATTGTCAACTTTTTTTCTGTATTTAATTTAGGCAAGGTCGGTTCTTTGTTGGATTGATAGAAATAAATTTTGTGCCTCGTGTGGCACACCGAGTCAATTAGACGATGCTGGTTCAAAACTTACATGCAAAAATCAAGATTGCAAATCAAATAATAAGGCTTTGAATAAACATGTACCATCAAATATTCATTACCCAAGAGTTGATCCAGTGGCTATAATGTTAATCATTAATAAAACACAAACTCATGTTTTATTGGGTAGGAAAAAACAATTTCCTAAAAATATGTTTAGTTGTTTGGCAGGATATATTGAAGCAGGTATGATAATCTAATAAAATATTTATATTTTATTTTTTTAAAATTTAAAAACAGTATCGAGTATTTTACTGATACTTATCTTACTGTATCCATATTGATATCCATATAGCATGTTTTCTTAATAATGAAGCATTTAAAGGAGATGATAATTTTTCTGGTTCTAAATTTTTTATCTATAACAAAACATACTATATTGATATTTTCTCTAGTAATCCGTCAAATTCGATAAACCGGCATAAAAACGCTCCATCAATCGAGCCGGATTAACGAGGTTCGACTGTATTATATTAAAGTAAACAAACGTGTAATTACAAATCGTTTTAACTTTAACGGTTAATCTTAATTAATTTTGTTGTCAATGATCATTTGTCATTTACATTACCATATCTTTTCGGTACATTAAATATTAATTTCATTAACACTAGAAGGTTTTTCGATCCATCAATCGAAAGTTTCACTACTTTTTTTAAATAAACAATTTTTACTTATTTGAGTTAGTCTTAAACCCTAAAGGTTAATTTTGGTTATTTTTCCTAAATGAAGAAAAACAATTTTGCTTAATAACATCACTGAAGTTATTTAAACAATATACTTTGATGAAAACATACAAAAAATTAGTTCACTTTTTATTCAAATTAGTGTTGTCGACTCGACTTTCTTTATTTTAAAGTCGATTCAAACATTGATCTGCTGAAGTAAACGTCGATAAATGTAATAAAATATAATTTTAGAGGATATACTAAAGTATATCTAGGGAACTTGTCAAAAACTGTGCGTTTAGGTTTTATTTTTTTACAAATAGAATATTGAAACATTGGAACAGCTTCCAAATGAATTAATTGAAGCAAGAAATATCAACTGTTTTAAAGCCAAGCTTAATGAATTGTCGTCGAATCGAAACACAATGAAACGACTGCTAAAGATCAATCAGGTCTAATTTTATTAGCTTTGAAAATCGGATAAAAATCGAAAAAAACTCTTTGAATACTTCTTTATTTAGTTCTTTTTTATTCAATCAAAATACTTCCATTTCTGCCCATACAGTTAGCTTTTTTTTAAAGCTAACTGTATGGGCAAAAAATCGACAATTTTAAAAAATTTTACGAGCCCCACAAAAAGTGTTAAAGATTACGTTTTTTTAAGTACTTATTTTGGCAAATACAATTTTTTTTTTTTTAAATTACGGTGAATTGACGATGAAAATTTAAGATTTTAATCAATTTTAGGAGAATCTATAGAGGAAGCTGTGAGAAGAGAATCATTTGAAGAATCTGGAATCTACACAGATAAAGTAGTTTATCATTCTAGTCAACCATGGCCCTTTCCTAGTACACTAATGATTGGATGTTTTGCATATGCTACTTCACATGAATTAAATATAGACCAAGATGAAATTCAAGAAGCAAGATGGTTTAGTTTACAAGACCTCGAATTGATTCTAAAAAATCAACACCCAGAGAGTATAACAATACCAACTGAAAGAACGATAGCCCATCAATTAATAAGTCATTTTAGCAAACATGGTTCAAAATTGTAATTAATCAAAAAAAATTCTTAGTCAATTTTTTACATTATTTTAAATAGTCGAGCGATTTTTTTTCAATAAGTAAATTAGTAGAATATTTATTTATTAACCTCAAAAAAAATTTATAAAATTAATAAATATTTTTAAAATCATATTTTTTTTTATTTTCTTTGTTGATTTTTAATCCATAAGCCACGACGACACAAAAAATATATAAACTAACGACGGCTACTAAAACTATTACAACTACTACTACGATTTTGATTTTAAAACGAAAAGCCAGTAAAGAAATAAAAAAAAAGAGAAAAAGAAAATTATGTCAATAGGGTTTAAAGCAATTAAATGCGAAAAAGAAAGTAAAGAGAAAGCTACTAGTAGAGAGATTTTTTGATCATTGTTTTTTTAGTTTCAAAGATTTTTAGGTCAGTTTTAAGATAGTTTTTTTTTTTCGGTACAAAATTTTATTAGATTTTATTTTTTGTATTGATAATTAAATTGTTGAAAACGCATGAGATACTACGAGAAGAAAAAAAAATTTTTTTCCTAGAAAATTTTCAAAATCGAAACCTTGTGTTTTTAATTTCATCTTAAATATTTAAATTTGGTTTATAGCAAAGAATTTCAAAATGAGAAAAGTTTATTTCTATGAATAATTGAAACAAATTTCCAAAGATAAGTAGCAAAATTTTTCGGAAATTTTTATCTGTGCTTGATTTCATCACAAAAGGAATATTTATTTATTCTAAAATCAACCAATAAGCCATTGTAAAATTCATTTACACTTTTTAGCACTTACGAAATCTTTTAAACTTAAAAGGGTAATCGAGGTAAAATACAAAAATCCATCTTTTTTCCATCGATTCTGGAGCGTATTGATTTTGGAATTTTTGAAATCTGAACATCAGTTCAAAAAGTAGAGTAAATTTTGATTCAAACTCAAAAATTTTCCAATAAGCTTAAAAAAAAAAAACTTTCTAATGGTTTCGTACCTAACGGTTTTTGAAATCTACCATTTTTTGTATTTAAAGAGATAGCTGTTGGGTATTGAGTTCTTGTGATTCTTATGTTTTTATTTCTTGACTAAAATTTGAACTTTTCCAAATCTAAATAAAGGCAGTATGTTAAGCTAAACATTCAAAATACAAATCTTTAAATAAGTTTAAGAATAACATTAGAATTACCTAATTTAGAAATGAACGCTAGACGTGGCCTTAATTAATTTTGAGGGCACTCAAATGCTCACTTAAGTTTATTAATTTTTTTAAAGCAAATTGATTATGAGCGATCTTGCATGATGAGCAGACTTCCTTAGATATTTTTAAAATTAAAATAATATTGGACGAGTCTTGAGAGATTTTTCTATCAAGCTTCAGTGTCTAAAAAAAATTACTAATAATCATTTTCTTCTAAAACTACGCAGAGTTTAATAGGAAATAAATATAATCTTTTATAACTAGAGAGAGTATAAAAATGTAAAAAAGAATGTTTATTCTAAATTGTAATAAAAAAATTACAAGATATTCTTTATAAAATCACGGCTTTCTTTCAGAGAACTTTGGAACAAATTTACTGATAAATATTTCGACAAAATCATTTCTCTAAATTAGATGATTAATTTTAAAAAAATTTTAGAGATCAGTTTTTTAAAACATAGGTTCAGATTTCTTTAGCTTTTCGAAACAGGCGTTTTTTCTTAATTAATTCTTTATGAGTAATCATAGTTTTTACTAAATTTTTTCAAATATAAAACTTGTGCTCTCATGATTAATAATTTGCTTTCTCTTTATCAAACTGGTTTGCTGATTTCTTAAATAATAAGAATTTAATTATAATTGTCAATTCTTTTGTTAATTCTAGCTTTAGAACAGACCCTTTTTTAACTTTGTAATTTTTTTTCTGAGTTCTGAGTTTACTCAGATTTCTTTTCCAAGTAGCTCAGAACGGAGAAAATTTCGATATTGAAATGTCAATAGAATTTTTAGCATATAACCGTAAATATTTGTTTATTAATACAGCATTAAAATCCACATTTTCATATTTTGCGCATGCACCTTCTACCATACCTCCCATGCTATAGAATTTTTAATTTTTGACCCATGGAAAAATAGTGTTTTTTCAAGAATTGGTTCCGCAATAAATATGAAAATTTGGATTTTATGCCGGAGTAAAGTCAAAAACGAATGAAAAGATAAAATTGTTTATTTTTGAATTTTAAAAATTAATGCGGACTCAGAAATTAAAAACAGTATTTTTTATCTTTAGTGTCGATTTAATTTGAACTAATAAAGGATTTTCAACAGTCATAAATTTTTAAAAACTAAAATTTAGTACCGCATCATTTGCGTTTTTTTCTTTTTTTTAATTAATATTCAATTTTTAATTAAATTAAAATATATTTTTAATTTTTAATTTCTGAGCCCGCATTAATTTTTAAAATTCAAAAATAAACAATTTTATTTTTTCATTCGTTTTTGACTTTAACCCGGCATAAAATCCAAATTTTCATATTTATTGCGGAACCAATTCTTGAAAAAACACTATTTTTCCATGGGTCAAAAATTAAAAATTCTATAGCATGGGAGGGATGGTAGAAGGTGCATGCGCAAAATATGAAAATGTGGATTTTAATGCTGAATTAAAAAACAAATATTTACGGTACAAAATAAATCAGATAAAGTAGAAAGCTATTAAATTTTTGGTTTCAATTTGAGCTTTTACTTTGGTTTTATAGATAAATATCCGATTTAATTTTTAAATTTTTTTCCTTAAAATTTTTAGGTCTTTATTTTGGCGATATTATTGAGAAATTTAATTTAAATAAAATAATTTTTAATCTTAAAGACTAATTTTAATCAAAATGCGAAGTAGAAATAACTGTAATTTTCATTTTTAGATTTTTTCACGTGAGATCTTCATGTATGAATGCAATTTCACGCACGTCTCATGTTTTTTTTTTTGAGTGATTGAGTACAAAGATTTTCATAAAAACTAGGGTGAAATCAAAAGGACACAAATTTTTCATTAACGTTTTCAAATGGATCTCGTTATTGATAAAGAGCTAAGCAAAATTATTTTCCTGGAAAAATAATTTAATAAAAAGATCGACGGTATTTTCGCGTTTTTTACAATAATTCATCAAAAACTGAATTTTAGTATTATAATGGGTAAACCATAATGAATTGTATCATTTTCAAAGCAAAAAAATATATGTAAAATATGATAGGAAAACCGCACTGACAAAATTTTTCACATTAAATGATCTAGTATGTCTTGTGGATATAAATGTTGTTGATTTTTGAATGCTTTATATCCTTTTTAAAGTCTCTGCTGTAGATCTAACTATTCATGCAATGCAAATTTTGGTTTAGTTTGTTTTAATGAAGACAGTTAGCAATAAAATATTTTAGTTGATTTAAGTACTTTGATTTATTTTAATAAAAATACTAAGAACAAAAAGTCGAGCTAACACAGAAATCAATTTTCGATATGCTTAAGGCAGTTTTTTTCCCCCTAAAAATTGATTCACAAAGTAAATATGAAAGACTCATTTTATTGAGCTATTAAAGAACTACCGAAATTAAAAAAAAATATATTAGTGTATTCCCGTTTTCGACTAAGTGCCAGATAAACGAGGGTTGCCTGACGTTTCGTTTCTGTACCTACCAACCTTTTAATTAATAAAATTTTTGAATTTTAGTGACTCAATCACTAAAGTTCGATTAATAACTTCAATTATATTTCAAAATTGAATCTTCTTAATTTCTTAAATGTTTTTTTTTTTTAATTTTTTTTAAATAATGAATAAATGTTTAAAAATATTTCCAAAATTAAAATAAAAATAATTCAATTTTTTCTTTGTCTCTGTTGCTAAATTATTCAAGTTTACCTTATCATTTGATTCTTTTCCCTATAAAAAATTTCTTGCTTCTCTATGAAATTGCTATGTTTGTAAAGATATTTAAAAGCTTTCAATAGCATAAGTTGTATTCATAATAGAAAAACGACAAGAGAAATTAGAATATTTTTCATTTTTAGCTCTTAATATTTTCTTTTTTATTTTTCGAAAAAAGTTAGTCGTTGTAATAATTTTTTGTTTCACTTTGCTTATTTTTTTTTTGGTATAAATATTGTTGAGATCAAAAATGGTAAGAACAAAAATCATAGAAATTAAGAGGCATTTAGATTTGTTTGCAATTGTCTCAACAAACCAATTTAATTGGAAATTTTTTCTAATATATAATTTTATCTTTTTTTTTTTTAATTTTCAATTTTTGCGCATTATAAAACTTATTTCATTAATAAATCCCACGTAAACTTAGCCAATTTAAGCGTCCGTCAATTTATGTAAATAACTATTAAGTAATCGACCAAACTTTAATTAAAAGAATTTTAATTAAAATTTTGACCCTTTTATCCAACATTTTTTTTTACCAATATTTGACCCATCAAATAAAAATGTATTAGGAAGAACATAATTGAGCATATCATAAATTTTTTTTATTTTATTTTAATCTTATGAAACAAAAAACTTGTCCAAGTTTTTTTTTATTTTTCAACTTTTTACGATAAAAGAAGGAACTCTCGATCTAGAAAAATGTCTAATCAAGTGTACTAATTTTTTTAACAACAGACTATCCAAACATACATTTTTGATAAGTTGGTAACGATTAAGAATAGTGAATCACATTTTTTAATTTTTTCTATTCTTAACAATTTTCACGTTTTATTTAAAAAGCTACCATAAAGTCAAAAGATAAAATAAACAAAAGCTTGTTTGAGCAAATATAAAACATTTTTAGTTTTTTTTTGAAAATTTTTGCGAAAATGTTTCTTAAAAATTTCGTAAAAATATTTCAATTATGGAATGTAATAGGAAAATATCGAAAATCATAATGATATGTAGCCTTAAACTAAAACCCAAATTTAATTATGAAGCGCAGGCAGCCATATAAAACTCTCTCATGTTACGAAAAAAGGAACATAAGTTCGACGAACCTAATGATTAATTTTTGGTATTAGCTAAGCGCTTTAAGTTGAGCCTTTAATATTTAGAATTTGTTTAAGAACGGTCCTAAAATCAAAATAAAAAAAAGCATCTTATTTAATTACAAAATTCAACAGTCTAGTACCCAGTTTGCACGAAGTTCTTGCACTGAAATAGGCTTAAAAAATAAATTCTAATTTTACTTGATTTCTCGCGAATTAACGGCGTACCCGTACCCGTACTCATTCTTTATTTTACCTGTACCGTACCCGTACCAAAAAAAAAATTAATTTATTTTAAAAAAGATTAGGAAAATTAAAATTTGCAAAATTTTCGCTAATGGTTACTTATTTAGGCACAAAATAAAAAATAAAGTTTTGGGTACGGGTTCGATACGGGTTAGGGTTAGTTCATGAACATTCATCAATCTTCCCTGCGAGCTTAAATTCCTTACACTTTCAACGCTTCTTGCTTATTACCGCGAATTCTGTGAATATCCTTGAATTCACCTAAGTTTTTTGCTAATTAGCTATAGTAAATTCACAAGATTTGTGAGTATGGGGTGGGAAGGAAAGTGTGGGGAATTTAAGTTCGCTGGGAAGGTTCATATACGTTCATAGCCCCATAGCGTATATTAAAGAATTTTTACATTAAATTTTTGAAAATTTCTTTAAAAATTGAACAATGCTTAAGAGGTGTTTAAGGCGATGTTTATGTTTAAAGCAAAATAATGCAAATAATAAATTGTTTAAAAATTGCTCTTGTGCTGTTTAAGAACGTCTTAAGATATTTTTAAAAACATGTAACATATTTCAGAAATATAATCCAGATTTTTTTATTTTAATTATTTTTGAATCTTAAGCAAAAAAACTAACGTCACTTGAATACTAATTTTTCTCAGATTCACTTAGTAGCAATTAAAACATTAGATTTGGAAACACATATTCATCACATTCAAAAAGAATTTCAATTTTTTTTCTAATTTTTAAATTTAATTTTTTCTTTAATGTAAAATTTATGAGGGTAGAATTTACAAAAAAATTATTTTCGTCTTTTTTTAAAATAATTTTAATTATTTCAAATTTCATCTCTAATCCCAATTAGGAAATTTCATTTCTTTATAAGAAAACCTGAAGAGTAGATATTTTAAATTGGAGCAAAAAGGCTCAATAAGCAAGGAATCAAATATTAAACAAAGATTGATTTATATTTTTGTTTTGTTATAAAAGTTACATGCTTAGATTTTAGAAATTTGATCTATAAGATGATTAGAAATTAAGATAAAAATATTTCAACTCTGATCTTTTTTTTTACCAAAAATAAACTTAAATTCAAGTATTTTATATTTTTGTTGGCTATAGTATCAAGTAACAAACTTAGAATTACTACCTCTAGTGTGTTCTAATGGAAATAAAATGATTATTTTAATTTTTCCAATGTCATTTTCCAATAAGAAATTTTAATTTTTAATCAATTATTTTTTTTCGTAAATATTGTCTTTGGCTTCATGTCCCTTAAAACTGAATTACAATACCGATTTGAAATAAATTTTCTCTTAATAAACAAACATAATTTAAAGGGAAAGAATCGTGATTTTATTAGCTAATTAACGATATTTTTAAAATAGATTGACAGTTTCGATAAGCTTTCAGGTTCATAACAAAAAAATTTTCTTAAAAAAATTTAGCTTTTATTAAAAGCTATATGATTAGAATTTTTCCGAAAGAAAAAGGAGATTTTATAAAATAAAAGTCGTTTGTGATTTTTTATTTTAGGGTTATTTTACCAGAAATTTTTTTTTCTTATTTGTCTTTAAAATTACGTCATTTAATTTTTCATTTTATTTCACTATAAACATCGTATGAAAATAAAAGAAAGCAAAGAAAAAATAAATTTTCCAAAAATAAGTAGATAAATTTTTCGAAAATTTTTTTCTGCGCTTTCATCACAAAGGGAAAAATTTTTTATTCTTAGATCAACCAATAAGCCATTGCCAAATTCATTTACACTTTTTAGCACTTAAGTAATCATTATATTAATAAAAAAAACTTAAATATAAATTTTAAAAAATCCTAAAGCATTTATTCTTTACTTACGAATTCAAAAATTTTTAAATATTGCCACCAAATAAGTTTAAAAAATTTTCAAATTTCACCACAATTAACTTTATTAAAAATTGATTAAAACAAATAAAGTAACTGTTTAACACGAGAAAGTCCGATTTTTTATACCGTAAACGTCCAACTTGTTTTTTTAACTCTTAAAAAAAATAAATAATGACTGCTTTAAAAGTTTTTGTTTTGTTAACGAAACAAACTTTTCGAGCCAATGATTGATGCTTCATAAAACTCGAAATTCCAATAAATGATGCCCCATCAAATATTAGGGACGTTGGTTCGAAGCATGAACCACGAGTCAAGTCAATTTTAACATGGGTCATTTGTAGAATACTGCATGCACCAAATTCAGTTCTTATCCAATTCAATTTTTTTTTGCTTCTGAAGTTAGGTGTTTAAAACCCCTTTTAAATTGAATTTTAGAGAACAAATCAAAACTTTTTCTATTAAAAATTGGATTTTTTTCATTGATACCGTAATCCTTTGCCTAGAACTCTAAGAATTAAAGCCAAAATTGGAATTTAATTCTAATTTTTTTATAATGAAAAAGGATTAATTTAGAATAAAAAAATGCCATCCTTTTCCATTAGAATTAAATTCAGTGGTCATTCAAATATAAAGTCCAATTTTGGCTTTTATTCTTAGAGTTCTCGGCAAAGGTTTACGGTAATAAGAAAAAAATAAATTATAAATAAAATAAAATCGGCTACTGACCATTCGTAGGGCATTATGACGTTTATGTATATTTCTTTACTAAGATGAACTGGAAATTTTAAATTAAATTTTATATCAAATTGAAAATTTTTTAAAGATAAATTGCATAAAAAGGAATTTCTCGAACATTTTAATTTATATTAATTAAATTGATGTTAAAATAAACGAACAAGAGTCGTTTAAACCCATCGGACTTTCCAGTGTTAAGTCAGATTAAAGATCCAAATTTAATTTATGGGAAATTGATCAAAGATTTTGAATTAGGAGGTCATTATTTGATCTTAAGTCAAATTCTTGTACGACATTGGACCGTACTCTTAAAATTTTTTTTTGATTTATTTTTTTACCAATTCATTTAAAACAGATAAGATTATGATGAAATAGTAGCTAATATTTTCGAACATTCAAAATGTTCGAAAATTGTTCAAAGATCTTCAATTCGATTTTTTTTTTTCGAAAAGAAAATTTGTAATTTTCAAAATAATTCGAATTGAATTTTCATTCGAAAAAATAATCTTAGTATTTTTAAATAAGGAATTCAAGATTTGTTTTCTTTAATTTCTGCAAGATTTTTGTTTGTTAATTAAATTTTACATTTAGGACCGTTTTACCAGATTTTTTTTCTCTTTCCGTTCAGAATTTATTCGATATTAAATAATTTTAAACAGATTTCACCATGACACCCAAACTAATACTCAATTTCTTATTTGATTAGAAAATTTAGTATAACCAATCCAAATGCAAACAATCGAGTTTTAGTGCGTACATTTGCTTAATTATAATAAAATTACATAACCTCATTTTGATCGTCATGTCTTTTCTAAGGACAAATAGAATTACCTTTTTTTAAGATCGTTGAATAAACACTCGTCACAAATACTTGAGACTTAAAATCAAAATTTCAAGGAAGCATTTATTTTTCTCTATTGAGAAGAAAATTTTATTCAAAAATTATCAACACAAAAAATTCATCATCAATCAATAACAAAAAAAAAAAAAGAAATAATTTTTAAAGAGATTATTTATTTAAATCAAAAAAGGAAGAGAACAAAGAGAGAGAGACTAAGAGAGGGACCTTAAAATCAAGTAAAAAAAAAAAAACTCAAAGTTAAATTTTATGCATTTTACGTTATAAAATTAATCAATTTTTTTTTTAATTTTATTCTTTCATGATTTAATTAAATTCCTAGACAGGTAGTTTTTTTTTTGGAAGAGACAAATTGAATTTATTGTTAAATTATGTTTATTTTGAATAAAGCGATAAAATTAAAATGGTTGGGGTTTAATTATTTTTAAACTTTTTTTTCTATTATTTATTTTCATTCTAAATAAAATGACACAGTTTTAAATGGTTCTCTTATTATTATTATGATTCTGACAACAAAAAAGGACGTTTAAATAAATACTTTTATAATCCTCTATCTAGAACAATTCTGATTATTATTAATCAAATTAATAAACATCCCCTCTCTCTTTTGAGACCCTAGTCGTTTAAGACTTCAATTTTTTTTTTTCATAATTTTATTTATTTAAACAGTTACAACAAGAACAACAACAACAACTAAAAACAAACGATCTCTAAATATCTTCTCCGAATAACGTTTTTTTTTTTATTTTATTTCTCATAAATTATTCCTATTTAAAGTCAGTCAGTTAACCAAGTCAGTTTTTTTTTTAATATTTTTAATTTTGTTATTTTTTTGTTGTTGTTGTTATTGCTGATAGATCAACTAATATTTCTGAACGATGATGATAATTATTAAGATCTATATCGAAAATTATGAATATAAATCAATATATTAAATTCCTAGGACCTTTAAATGGTCAAAAAATTATGCACAACAATCAAAAGTACAAAATAAACACTGACATAGATATTAATAGAAATAAGAAAATAAAATAAAAAAACTCAACTATGTCTTTTTTGTATTAATTTTATTTTTTCGAAAAAAAAAAGTGTTTAATAAATTTTTTTTTCGAAAAAAAAAAATACAACAACAAAATATGAGAGATCCTAATTATGATTTTTATTTTTTCTTTCCATTTCTTTCTCTCTCTTCTAACTACAACAATAACAACAACAAAATATAATTCTATTCAGTTTATTTTTTAGAAGTTTATAATTATTATTAAAATTATTATTAGACTTAATCATGATCTAAATTTTTTTTTTTTATTTCAAGTTTCAATTGATCAAAAACATAATTTTTTGCTAGTTTATTTTATTTCTTTTTCTACTTTTTTTATTTTATTTTATATATAGTTTTAATCTTCTCAAAGTTAGATATCTAATTTTTGACATAATGAAATTATAGTTTGTTTTTGTTTTTTTTTTTTAAATATTTTTTTTTCGTTATTTCGTTCTAAATGATGTTTAACGAATACGTAAATCATTCGAATCAATGTTCGAATTATTATCAAGTTGTACGTAAAGAAGAGATTCAAATGCAACAAACGGACACGAATCGTTTTAAGCAAAAATGGCTTGATGTCAATCAAACCTATCCACAACAACAACAATATCAAATGATGAATAATCCACCACCAAAACCACAACAACCACAACCACCGATACCACCACAACAACAACAACAACAACAGTATAATAATTATGATTATAATCGTCAGTCGAATACACCGTCTAATCAAAATTATGAAACATTCATTCCGAAACCAAATGAACGGTCAATAACTCCCACTGTACAAAAACAATATTATTATCAACAAAATATGCAACAACAGCAACCTACTCAACAACAACCAGCTCAACAAAATAGGAGTTATTATCAAAACGGTTATGAATATAATTACGAACAAAATTTAGCAATGTCACCAGCAGCCAAGTTCAACAAAAAAATATCATCAAGCTCACTTAGTAATAATGCATCTCATGTTGACTTTAATCAGGCTCCAACACCTTCATCATCATCTACTTCCAGTGTTCTATCACCGCAGCCATTAACTAAAGTAGACTCGCCAAAATCATGGAATACACCTGTTCCAACGCCCATGTCAGTCAGCCAAACAACTCCGCCAAGAAATCTCCAGTCATCGCACTCAACATCTAATATAACAAGCTTAGATCTAAGTCAAGATTTAGAATGTACACAAAATCCTAAAGAAATAAAAGAACAGTCTTCCATGAACACAAGGCCAATTCTAAGTGAAATAAATATTAATATTGATGAGTTATTCATGTATTATCCGGCTGTTTTCGAAGAGATTTACTATTCTTTGAAATTAAATTCAATAGAACAAATCGAAAATGACTTGAGAAGGTATCTAGAAGAGCATTTTAAATTAAATTTATCAAATAATTCGAATACACCGGTAAATAATAATACAAATACAAATAATAGTAGTAATAATAGTCAGCCGGTAAGTAATTCGAGTCAAAATATGACAGGTATAAGAATTTAGAAAATACGCAACTATTACACAAGAAAAAAAAATTTTTTTTTTTGAATTCGAGAAAAAAAGTTTATTTTTATAAAAAAATTTATTTAAAAAAAAACCAAAATTAAAAAACGAGGATTAATTTTTGACACAGATTTACAGTAACTGCCTGAATAAATGGAAAATTATAAAGTTAAAATATATAAGTGTTCTTTATGCACGATGTTTTATTTTTGTTGTTTAAATTGTATAAATTCGAAGCGACGCAAATGAATGGACAAAGGGCGAGAGATGGAAGGACACAGACACAGAGAGAAAGAGAGGGGGATGAGAGATAGAATTTTTTTTAAATCGACGTCAATAAAATATTAAAACTTATAATAAATGAATCTTAATTTAAACATATTAAAAGAATTATATTAAAACTTTGTAAAATTATATTAATGTTTTTTTTTTTTGTTTTTGTTTATAAATATTGATTTTTTATTTGTTTTACAAAAAAAAAATTTAATTTTTGCTTGTTTGAATTTTTTTTATTTTGTAAATTTTTTAAAAAAAGTAATAGATTATTGAGCAAAGAGTTATTTGAATTTTTAAAAAAAAATTTTATTTAAAAAAAAACGGATTTTTTTTGTTGTTTTTTGAAAAATTTAAAACAATAAAAGGTTTTTTTTATTCTTTTTTAAAACAAGTTCTCTTTTTTATCAAACAAATTTAAAAAAATAAATATTTTAATAGTAAAATTAAAATTATAAAATAATTAAACTTTTTTTCTTTTCTTCAAGCTTTAAAGTCCTTTTAAATATTCCAAGATTAAGTAACATCTAAAAACTCTCTTTTAGAATAAAATTTTAAATAGAATACATTAAAATCATGACAACTAATTGTAACGTGCTCTTTGTTTATTGTCATTAAATATAGTCTCTTAAAAATAATAAACCTAGATATAATTTTACTAAGTTTTCAACTATTCTAATCCTTTGTTAATTATTATTTAAAGCTCTTTTTGCATTACATTGAAACATCTCAGTTAATGGTTACACAGTGTTTATTGCGAGGAACGAGCTAATAATCCGATGTGTATATATAGAAAAAAAATGAAATACTGAGTCATTTTTCTGCGACTGTATTAGATGAAACTAAAGAATTCGTTTGGATAAAAAATTAAAATACGTAAAAAAAAACTTAATTTTTAATTAATTTGACAGAGACAAATCAAATATTGTTAGACAATTTGTCTTAAATTTAAAAAAGTTCTAAATAACCGGTCGTTAATCGCATAATAAAAGCATTGCTTCTCTTGTAACCTCAATATTTTCAAATGTTTGATATCCAATTTGCTCTCATTATTTTAGAGAAATGCAGACTCAATTGCACGACACCTTTTAGGATTACTACCGTATTTACTCGAAATTAAGAATAATTCGAATTAGTTTTTTTATTCTTCTAATTGATGATATAGAACTGCTTTTTTATTCTTAATTCGAATTATTTTTCCATTTATTTTAAATTAGTAACTAAAATTTTATTCTTTTATTAGAGTTATTTTTTGAAAAAATTCATTCGATTAGAAGAATTTATTTGGTATATTCTTATTTTCGAGTAAATACGGTATTATACAGTAAGACCTCTATTTAGTTAAAGCTTGAATTTTTTAATGGTTTGGAAAAAATTTTTTTAAATTTTTCTTTTGAGCTTCTTAACATTTTTTACGCTACCGAGACATTTATCAAAATCAAATTTATAATATATCAAGTTAAATATAAATAAAGCTCTCCCCTGTAAGAATCTCAATGAGATCTAATGCGAAATTATTGGTGACCATAATCTCATGAGATCTCAAATAAAGTTACATGTAAATATATTGTAATGAGAACTGAGATCTCATGAGAATATGGTAACGAGAATCTCATATGAGATTTTGACATGGGGTGTTTGTATCATAATTATTATACAAGTTCCAAACTTGGATGATAAGAAAACCTTTCCGGTTTCCATGATGATAAACTATAACGCAAATATCAGATCGTAATTTAGTTTGATTAACCATTTTAGAGATATATAACCACTTTGATTTTTTCTAATATCAGTTAAGAGAGTTTTTAAATTTTGAAGAAATTTCTCTTTAGATCTAAGACCTTCTAATCAGAATCGAATTTAAGGGACTGTTCAAAACAAAGAGATCTTAAAATTTTGCTTTTTTTTTTCTTCGAGATTGACAGGTTTTTTTACAAGAATATTTAAAATCTTAAAAAAAAAAATTAAATTTTACTGAATCATTATTGATAAATTCTATAGAATATTCAAGATATATTTGATATTTTTGGTTCATTTAAACCAATTTAATCAAGTATTTATCAAATTTTGATATAATAAAAAAGTCAAATTTAAATTTTACATCAATAATTTATTTATTCAATTTCGTGACAGTTTTAGAGAAGGTAAATTTAATGTTTAGTTATTTTTATTCGAGAATTTAATCAAAAAATTTCAAATTTAGTCGAAAATTATAAAATTAATTTTCAATTTTTTTGTTGGTACACATAAACGTTTGCACCAATTGGTGGCATTTAGAAAATTTTTGATGCGTAAATTTAATTTGAAGCAAAATTTCTATTACATAATTTTCCAAATACTCTTCAGCATTTTTTTAAAGTCAAACATAATTAGAAATTTTCGAATAAAAAAAAAAGCTAAAATCTAGATAGAATTCTTCAATACTAAGTGCTTTCGATACTATTTGCTTTGCTAGTTTTTTTCTTCAATATTTAACTTAGATAGAAAAATTAGTTTTTTAAAAGCAAGATCAAGCAATCATATTTTGAGCTTTGATTTTCAAATAAGTTATTTTTATTTAAATATATTTATAAAAAAAAAACTATGTTGAATCTGTGAGTTAAATATCAATATTAAGCTTTTAGCAAAAGTACCTAGAGCATCAAAGATCGTAATTAACTTATTTTTTCTAATTTTAGAATAAATAGATTTATTTTCACTTACAAAGATAAATTCATCTAAGAAACGATTTGTAAATTTTATGCATTTGCCTTTTTCTTTTTTTATTGTTATTGTAATCTAGGTTAGATTAAAATTATTCCTCAAATATGAAATTCTTCTTATAAGCTTTTAAATATCAAAAAGATTTGCTAAATAAAAAGTAGATCAATTAAACAAAAAAGATTTATTATTGAATTAAGAAAAAAATCTTGACATAGTTTATGTTATCGTTTGGGTTACAATTTGTATTAAAAAATATTCCTTCAGATTTAAAAAAAAAGTTATCACGAATTTAAACTATTCAACATATTTTATTCCGAGCTCGTTTCAAATGTCATAGACATTCAATATCCATTCAATATCCCGCAAATTTGTTTAAACATATGGCACGTTTTCAAATGGAAGCATTTTAGATGCTTGAAAAAAAAAGCTACCAAAAAGCGCTACATATGTATACCTTTAGCTCTTAAACAATATTTGAAAATTTTAGTTATAACTTTAGTATGAGCCAATAAATTGTTCCTTTTTTGAAAAAATGCAATGTGTTAGTTTGAATATGTGAAGTTTTTTTTACCAAGTTCTGGTTGAATAATGATTTATGAAACATTAAAATTAAAATGTCAAATGTCTTTAATTGAAGCTCTAGTAAACATGTAACATGCAATTACAGCATTTCTACCGAATTAACGCCGGACCGTACCCGTACCCTAACCATACTCAAAAAAAAAATTTTTTAGTACGGTTCGATTACGGGTACGCTGTTAATTCTGTAGAAATGCTGTAGCATCAAATAAATCTTCAAATAGTTGTACTCTCCACGCTTACTCAGCCAAGAGAATTGAATAAAAGTAAGGATGCGACTCTATATTTTAAATAGAAGTCGATTTATTAGTGTTCTTGTCAAATTTTTGCAAAACATTTAAACCGCTATGTTTTTCTTTTATAAAAGTTTGAAATTTTTTTTTCAATTTTAAAATAAACTTATTTTAATAAAAAAAAATCTTGAAAATTTTTAAATGAATAGCTTTAAAAAAATATGAAAAAATAATCAACTTTAAAATTTAACATAAAATCAGCTGTTTTTCAGAACATTAAACTCATAAAAAAAAAATTTTATTCAATTTATTGAATCCACTAGAGCCTTAATTCTATCTGTTTATTAAATTAACTTTGCTATATTTAGCTGGAAGAAAAAAGCAAGCTCCTTGAGCTTCTTTTTGTGAGATTATAATCGATTAAATTATGAATTCTTTATTTTAATAAAATGAGAAAAAATAACATTTTAATATATTATTATTTCAGTATATTCTGAGAAAAATCAGATTTTTTTCTTTTCAAATATCGTCAAAGACTTTCAGAATAAAAACATTTTAAAGCCAATTGAAATGATGTAATAAAATCTAAAAATATTTAAGTTTAGTTCTTTCTAGCAAGCATGTTTTTCGACACGAGTTTTTTTAAATTTAGGAATGAGTCACAAATTAAATTAATCAAATTTAAAAAGTGATTGTCTTAAAGGTAAATTACTTGAAATGCGTGATTCAATTGTTTACAAGCATTACTAAAGTAGACGAATGTTTATACTTCATTTTTTTTATTCAGAGTTCGTTTTTAGTTATACCTAAAAAAAAAGTACAGTGTATCCCCGATTTTATGAATTCTCGAATTTATGAAGTAACTTTAACTTTTTGAACTCGCACTTATGTGAATAAATGCAAAACTGTAATTTTGTCATTAACTCTCAATTTTGTGAATGTTCACAAAATCGGGGATTCATTGTTTTGTACTAAATTTTTTTTTTAATTTCAAATTTTTTAATTAATATTGATGCAAGACTTCAAGGAATTCTTATTTTTTAAAAAATGTCTATGCAACTTTTTTTTTCTGATTTTTTTGTCTAATTAATCACCTCGTCTTTCTTCAGAAATAAAGCTTTTTTTTTTCAAAAATGCTAGTGACTGAATCTCTAAATAATAATAGAGAAGATATTCTTATATTCAGTATAAATCGTCGATTATAAAAAATTATAAAAATTAAACGGAAGGTAATATTAAAAATTAAGACTTAAAATTCAGTAAATTACAAAAAACTTGAAAAAAGTCAAATTTAACAAACAAGATCTCTAAATCAAGAAAATCTGCATTAACAAGCTAACAAAAAGCTTTGAAACTGATTGGAATTTTTAAGTGAATATTTTCAAATATGAGTCTCATTATATCTTTAAAACGAAACAATATTAAAATTACGTAGTAGTCAATTTAGATTTTAACTATTGGAACCCAACTCGAATGTTCGATATATCAAGTTTATAAATTTTGCGTAATTATTTTTTTTTATCTTTAAAAATTCATTTATTGCATCTTTGAAATTAATATTTTTATATTTAAATTCATAAAAAAAAAACTTAGTGTTTTTTGTTTAGTTTTTTCTTTTAAACGATGCACCAAATCTAAGCAAACATTTAATATCAAACAATTTCTACATTAGAGCGAGAGAAAAATTGCATCGTTTAATGAGGGGATAGAACTATTAACATTTATTTACTTTATGAAGAAAACAAAAAACTAGTAAAATAAAAAAAGAATAAAAATAAGAAAAAAAAATATTTTTTTTATATTTCTACAGAATCCCCAAGTCAAAGACGAATAGGAAAAAACAAGTATTCCATTAGGGTGTACATTATTATTTATTTAAAAGCTCAACATGTAACTCTACCATATGTTTTTCAATTTTTCTCTTCATGTTTCAAAAAAGAAAATTTTTTTTTTTTTATTAGTTCAAGTTACATAATTATTTCAAATTATGCAAATTTACAATCATATTTTATTTAACTCTTTTTTTTTGTTGTTGATATTTTTTTGCTTAGATTGCTCTTAAGACTTAAGGTCTTAATTTCAAAATCATTTTTCCTTAAAATAAACCACATTTAAGCTCAGTTTTTTATTGGTTTTAAAAATAGAATTTTTAGGTATTCTTACAATTCCTAAAAAAAAAATTCCTTAAAAAAAGAAACACATCAAAGCGTACAAATAGAATGCAAACTAAACTAATAGAGAACGTCGTAGAAAATACGAGTATAAATAGACCTGCGTTTATACTGGGAGATTTGCAAACAAGACCTAATTCAAAAAGAATTCGATATACCGAAATGACAAAAATAACTTCACCATCTTCTCTAGAAATTAACAATGAATATTCCAGACCGAAAAGACTGTGTTCAGTGAAATCAACACCTGTGTTAACTACTGATAGAAAAGACTTATTGGAAACAAACATTTCAAGTCAACCAATTAAAACAAGCCCTAAATCTAATCGCACAAGCCCAACAAAAAATCGATTAAACAAAAACTTGAGTCAAAATGATTTGAACAAAACTAATAAATCTCAAACAACAAATAACTATACTCGTAATGCATTTACATGTTTAAGAAATTTAGGAAGTACATGTTACATTAATTGTATCATTCAAGTAATGAGATATACACCTGGATTTGTTTTATCAATAAATAGATTAAATAAACAAATTGAATATTTAAAATCTCTAGTAATTATTTTTTGAAGTCTTTTATTTTATTACTATTTAAAACAAAAAATTTGAATATTTGGCCTCTTAGAGCCTTAAGACAAATTTACAAGCAAAAATTCTAAATTCTTAATCTGGGACATGACAATAATTGGTACTAAAAAATGATTCTATCTTTTATTTGTTATATCTAGAAAAAATTTGTCTGACACTAACTTTTTTTTGTATTAAGTCGCCAAAAAATCTATTTAATAATTTTAGATTTTAAATTTAATATTTGAAAGTAATAAGGATATTTGAATGGAACGGCTAAAATTTATTAATTCTTTCATTTTATTTTAATATAAATTTATTGCTACTATACTTAACATCGTCTTCGTAGCGAATCGTAATTTTTTTCTCATCAGAATATTTCTCTAAAATATATTCTTAAATTCTTAAGTGGCATGACAAAATTTTTCTTTATAAAAAGATTTAAATAAAGAATTATTAAAAAATTCGACTTGGGATTTGAATAAGGTACCAGTATTGGCAAGGCTACGGCTACGAAATTAAATCGACAGCAGTGCAGTGAGCCTTTTATTTCAAAGTTTAAGAATTTTTTTTGTTAAAAATAAGTTTGTTACAAAATTGTTACAAAAATTAAACATAAAAAAGCGCAATAATTAGAAAATTATAAAAGTGTCTTAAAAATTAAATCACAAGCTTAAAAAACTTTGCGATTCTTGAAATTGAATATTTTCTTTTCCTTTCTCAATTTTATCTTTCAAGAAAAATGCTGAAATCGATACTGAAATAAATCGAAACAATGATATTTCGTTTGTCAAAAACCTTCATGAGGTAATTTAAAATAAGATTTCAAATTTAATTTTAATTTTAAAATTTCTATTCGCAGCTTTTAGCAGATATGTCTAAAATAGAACAGGCAGATCGTCGGCCAATTTATACACCTAGGAAATTTGTGAACACAGTATGGACCCTGTTAAGCTTTTGGTCGGACGGTAGTCAACAAGACGCCCATGAATTTCTTCAATACACAATTCATTTCATAAACGAATGTGATTTATGCATTCGCAAAATTCAACAACAATATCAAATAAAAAATCTTCCGACTGTTAAAGAAGAACCTCAAACAGACCCAATTCCAATTCCAACCATAGAAATTCGAAAACCTGTACGAAAGACCAAAAAGACACAAGTGGAAATTTTAGCTAATCCTCTTTTAATAGTAACAGACGAATCATCTAGTTCATCTAGCTCATCTATTTGTTCTTCATCTGCATCATCCACATCGGCCGTCTCAGCGCCTGTTTACCAATTAAAACCTAATTTTTTGCGAACACCAACCAAAGGCGGCGCAAGTTCATATAATTTAAATTTATTAGAGTCCAATTTAAACTCAAAAAAGGACCCTGAAGAAGAACTTATATTCCGACCGATGATCAAATCCGACCCAATAATCTCACCTAAAATTACAACCAATAAAAAATCGAGTCCAATACTAATTGACAATAATGACATTGTTTCAAAGCGACTCAAAGAGACTTTGAATTCTTCTTTAAATGATATAAAAATAAGTACTGAAATTAAGAGATATCAAGCCAATTCATTGAATGATTCCGATTCTATGATAATAATGGACAGTGATGGTGATGATGAGGTCTATTTTATGGATGATAATGAAGTCTTACATCCCATTGAGAAAAAAACACCAGAAGATTTAGACATTAAAAATTGTTTTGTTCTTTTAGAAAAAATACAAGTCGAAAATTTTAAAGCAACAGAACCTAAGAAAATAGAAAAATTAACACAGAGTGAAAAAAATCAAAATTTTAAAAAATTAAGACCTAAATCGAAAACATTTTCGAGTGAATTTGTGGAGAATAGTGTCAAAAATGAAAATATAAAAAATGAGGAAATTTTTGATATAGATGCAATTACGAGTGTTTCTACAGTTAAAAGTTATAACTCAAATAAAAATAACGATTCACTAAGAAAATTGAGATCTAATAACTCTAGTCAAAATTTAAAACAAACACCCATGATTCCCCTATCCACTCCTCCTAGTCCAGCTGAATTATTACGTAAATTCTCAACTGGCTCTGGTTATACATGTGAAATGGACAAATTGTTCAAAGGATCGTCCGTCACAGTCACGCAATGTTTAGAATGTGAGAACTTAAGAAAATGTCCAGAATCGTTTTACGATCGATCAATACCGCTAGAAACTACCGAAAATGAAGATGAATCAAGTTGTTGGATTGCCAAATGCTTAAGTAATGAATCCTATTTGAATGAGAATTCAAAATATATGTGTGATCAATGTGCTTCTAAACAGGAAGCTAAAATACAGACCCTATACACACAAATGCCAAGTATTTTAATTTTGCATTTATTGTCCTATGGTATAACATCAAGTGACGATGGAAATTTGAATACTAGAAAATTATCTAATCGATTAAGACTAGTTAATTATTTTGATTTTATGTGTAAAAAAGAAAATGAATATGAAAGTACCAAATCTCCAGTATCTATTAAAGGACCTAAACAAAATTTATCAATTAAATATCAATTTAAGCTATTTGCAGTTGTCATGCATAGTGGAGTTTCACTGAACAGTGGACATTATACTGCATTTGTTAATTATAGTATCATATGTCGAAATATAAATTCTTTTGGTAAGAAAATTTTTTTTTGTATTATTCTTTAATATAAAATAATCCGTAAAAAAAATAAGGCATCTCTAATGAAATGTGTTCTCAGAACCGTATCATACCAGTTTTTAAAACATTATCAGAAAAATTCAATGTTTCCTAAATTTAAAAAAAAAATTGCATTTCTTCCGATTTAATTTTTTTACGATTTCGAATCAATCAAAAAAAATGAATCAAAAAAAGTCCAGAACAACTGAATGTCTCTTATAAATATCAATTACTGCATTTCTCGTGAATTAACGGCGTACATATATAGATGACTTTTTACCGTACCCGTAGCGAACCCGTACCAAAAAAAAATTAAAAAAAAATAATTTTTGGTACGGTAAGGTATGGGTACGGGTTCGCTACGGGTACGGTAAAAAGTCATCTATATCTGTCAAAGTTCTGTTTGGTGGAGGAAATCGTGATAAATTTTTAAAAAATTATAAAATAATTTTTTTGGGTACTGTTCGAAAGTGTACAGGTACGGATAGAACGTAAATTCGGGGAGAATGCAGTTTTTAAAAGTGATTTCTTATTTATTTTTAGTGACAAAAAATATTTTCATGTAAAAAAAATAATATTTTTGCCTTTAAAAATGAATTAGATTTTTTTTTTACTTTTTTTGTTCGGGTCGTGTTTAATCTCTTACGGCTAAAGTCCAGTTATTAGAAGCCCCAAACTGGAGTCAAGTTGTCTGAAATATTGCAATAATTAAATTCAATTTGTTTATTTTTTTATAAAGATAATTCGCTTAATTTGAAGCCTAACATGTTTGAAAACGAGCAATTTAAAGAAGGGATTGAAAATGGATCTACTGAATGGTTACATTTTGACGATACAAAAGTAAGAACTTTGACAAACAATGAGTTTCAGCGTAAAATACTAGACTCAAACTACGACTCACCGTATATTTTATTTTATGTTAGAGAATGAGCTTTAAATAAAATTTTATTAAAAAAAAATACAAAACATGCGTAATTTTCTTTTTTGTTAGTACGTCCGGTTCAATAGCCAAAAGGCTTAGAAAAACAGTTGTTTTTTTTTTCGTTCGTTGTTGTGACAAGATAGTGGATTGAATTGTAAAAAAAAAAATAAAAGGTTTTTATGTTCGACTAATGGGTCTAATGCCAAGGATGTTTATCAATATTTTTGTAAATGTTGGTTTTATACTTACTAAAAATATTTAGAATCCTAACAAAAAAATTTAAGTTATTTATTTATTCTTTTTCTCTCAGTTTTTTTTTTCAAATTAATTTTGATTAAATATAAATAAATAAAATCATATTTCAATATTTTTCAATTTAAATCCTGATGGAGCTTTATTTAAATTTTTGCAAATGAAAACGTTTCAGTTAAATTTAACACGCTACATACCGTCGGGTTTTTCGAACCTGTTTTCATATATTTAACCCTAATAACTTCTTCTAGGTTATTTTAATCAGTTATATTTTTTCAGAACTTATTTAAAATTAAAAAAGTAAAATAAATTCACGAATTTTTGGTTATAAATTTATTTTTTTTCCGAACGAAAAAAAAATATATCGTTAATTAGCGTCGAACCCGTCTATAAAAAAACCTTGCTTAAAAAATTGAAAATGGATGAAAGTTGTTATATCTAATCAGAAAAGGCCTAAAATTCAATCCAAATTTTAAATTTTATTTCTGGAAAAAATTTTCGATTATTTTCAGGCAGTCATTTGCCTAAAAGCTCTTCAATAGTCTTTAAGGACCTGATGATCCCGAATAAGCTGGTTATCATAGAGAAAAGAGAGATATTAATCTAAAATGTGAATATTATTGATTATAAACAAAAAATTTAAATTTTATTGATATTATAATAAAATTTTTGAATTTTCAAATGAAATTACTGATTTCAATCAAGCTAGTGAACGAATTTTCCTAAGGTATCACAAAACAAGAGATATTGGATCTTATCCTAACAAGAGAATATATAAATTGATATAATTTGTAAATTTTTAAAGAATGATAAAGAGAACAGTACCTAAAAAACTAGATCTTTTTTTTTGAAATAGCATAGAAATATCATTATAAAATTGTATATAAAATCATTAAATTTTTGAAAAAAAATTTTGACTATCCAGATTCTGGTTCATTTTTTGATGATGTGATCTCTTCTTTATGATAAAATAAAGAAATATTACCGTAAACCTTTGCCTACTACTCTTAGAAATAAGGTTGGATTTTGGGTTAACTCTATATGGAAAACTTTCCATCGATACCATGTTATAACAATTTTTTTAATTTTTTTTAGATTATATGTCAAATTTAACCTTTTTTCCAATAGGAAAGCCCAACGTTGGCCTTTTTTCTAACACAAAGTTAAGTTTAATTCCAATTTTTACATATAGAGTTAACCCAAAATCCAACCTTATTTCTAAAAGTATTAGGCAAAAGTTTACGGTATAACTTAAAACTACCTATTTTTAAATAAAATCAAATAAAAAAAATCTCTAATCTTTTTGAACCACTATTTGTTGTGAAAAATTAAGGACGGGTTCGAAAAACCCGACGGTAATTAACGCTATATAAAAAATTTGGTAATTTGCGTGTTAAAGTTGAATTGTACAATATGGTCAAAATGATGAAGAGAGATTGCGAAGTGTATTTCTATCACTGTAAATATTTTGAGTGGATTAAATTACACTTAAAAGTGTATTTTAGCCTATTTTACAGTTAAATGTGTAAAAAAGTATTTCCCACTTTATTTTTCTACTTTTCCTTTATCTTTAAATTGCTCTAATTTGTAAAATTTTAGCTACAAAAAAAGATAAAAATTTTTAACACATTCGCTATGTAAACTTGCATTTATTATATATTGCTTATGTTTTCATCGTGTGGAATTTTGTTTGATTTCTTCAAGCTGAAAACCGCCTAACTAATTCAAGTGTTTAATTCAGGCTCAATATCCGGTTGTTGGATATTTTGCTTCCTAGATAGGTTAACTCATTTACTTGATCGTAAACTCATTTCGAAAGCCTGAGGATAACTTAATACCTGAATAGAGTCTGGGGAGATTCTCTGTTAGCATTCTGCAACCTTTCAATACCTTTTGTTGTAAATTCGAAATAATTGATTAGACTTTTTACGATGTTTAAAGCCGAAAGAGTTTTTTTTGGAATCGGAATGGGTAGACGTCAAAAGTTGGGTATCACACGAAAATCACTATTTAGACTTGTTTATTCATATATTTGCTAAAATTATGTGCTAGAAATAATTTTTTAGACTTTAAAATTTTTCAAATAATTTAGGGTATCAATTAGATTTTTGATTTGAAAAGTTCTTTTTTGATAATTTGTTATGTTTGCTGAGCTTTCAAGAAAAAAAATTCAAAGACTTTAAGCACTTTATTGCTCGTTTTAATAAATAAGTAAAAAATTATAATTAATCTATTTTTTTAAATTTATAATTCAAATCGCGTGTTGAAAAATTTAAAATTTAATAAATTTTTATTTTAGAAAAATTTAGTTTTTTTCTTAAAAAGCATAAAATGGCAATGTATGATATCAATGCCAATCTTAATTCAAATTATAATTTCTTTGAAAACTTTGAAATTAAAGTCATCGATCAAAATAAAGTAAATCTATGACCATAAAAAATCCATTTTGTTGAAATAACTTGAATTTTCTGTTAAAGAATCGCTCATTAATAGCAAAAAAATCATTTTCTAAAGGCGATGTACTTTTTTCGGAGAGACCCATAGTAAGCGCTCAATTCGCATGGAACGAGTTTTATAATTACAGAGTATTTTATTTTAGAAAAAATAATTTTGTTTTGATGCTTTTCTCTAGCCTCTAATCTCTAGGCTTGTGAATTTTGTATGCGCCCATTAGAATCAGCTCAAGAAAACATTCGTCGCTTATGTGAAAATCCGTCTATAAATCTACCTCATTTAAAACAATGCTGTGAAACAAAAAAATCAACTCATTGTGTTTGTTCTCAGTGTTCTATTGAATATTGTAGTGAGGATTGTCGTTTACAAGCATTCAATCTTTATCATCAAACTCTATGTCTAGGTGAAAATCGCCGAAATCCAAGTCATCCATTTAATATTTTAATGGATGTATGGAAACAAATTCATCTACCTCCAGAGACTACAAATATTTATTTAATTTTTAAATTGATTGCTATGATGAAACAGGCAAGATTTTAAGCAGTCAATTTTTAGAATTCAATTAGTTGAAAATTTTGATTTAGACTGGAGATAAGGGGGAATTGATGAGAAAATTATCAAATTTTGAGTGTGGGTTAGTCAACGAAAAAGATCAATTGCCACATAAGCTTTTAAAAGAGAAATTTTTTGTAAGTGTAAATATTTATTTTTTAATTCTGAAAAAAAAATGATTCTTCTATTTAACAGACCGAGTTAGAGAGTTTGAGAGAAATGACTTTTGAAATTTTTAATAGAGATTTATATGTAAAAGATTGCGAACCATGGATGTCAAGCGAGGGTTTTCGTCAAATATTCGCTCTTTTCGGCCGTAATTCACAAGGTATAGGCACCAGTCCTTTTAGTATCTATGTAGAAAATTTGTCAGAGATTAAGAATTTAACAAAAATTGAAAAAAAGAAATTGGATAAATTTATTGACAAGTTATATGGAACATTAGAAAATAGTAAATTATGATAAATCTCGAAGCATGAGAAAAAAAAACAACTAATTTTTTGATTGTGTTCTTTAGCTGCTGGAAATTTTTTGAATTCAGAAGGATCTGGTTTGTACGAGTATCAAAGCATGATTAATCATAGCTGTAAACCAAATGCTGAAATCTCTTTTCGTAATAATAATTTCGAATTGAGTATAGTAGCTTTAGAAGATATACAAATGGGTCAAGAAGTTTTAATTTCGTATTTAGATGAATGCGAATTGAACAGTAGTAGGCATACTAGACAAAAAATGTTGAGGTATGTAAATTAAATTTTTTTTGCTAGAAAAAAAAATTTCAAGTTTTGTAATTTTAAGGGAGAATTATTTGTTTAATTGTCAATGTGAACGTTGTGTGTCTGAAAAAGACCAACCAGATGTAACTAGTGATGAAGATGAAGAATTAGAAGAAGATGACGGGTACGAAGATATTGACGAAGATGATGAAGAAGACATGGAAAATTAGATCTTGTTTTTTAGTATTCTTTAATAAAATTATGATAAAAAATTTTATTTATTTATTACTTCAAATTTAATCTCTAAGATTTAAAAAAAATAGATTTAATGAATTAGATAATTAATTACCAACAACAAGATTTCCTCTTTTAATTTTTTTAAATGATGTAATTTTTTTTCTAAAGGATCAATTTCGAAAGATATAATAACTCAAATTAATTTTCCTTTTTTATAAAATTTTTAAGTTTTGATATTTAAAAATAAAAAATCAAATTACTAATTTGATTTTTTATTTTTAATTTGAAATTAGGCATGAAAAGGTCAGTATTCAAAATTAAACTAAATTAAGGGAAATTAGTTTTTGATCTTTATTAAATTTATTTGAACATAAATTCCTAAGCCATAAACTCTTTTAATTTTTTCAGATCATAAACAATTAATATAATCGGGTAACTTATTTAATTTGCTTATTTGTTTGAGAAATTTTTTAGATTGAGGCATTTTTGGACTTGATCTCTCGCACCATTTTATATTCTCCTATAAATTAGAAAATCGTAATGCTGATTTTAAATTTATATCGATGGTGAGGTTATTCACAAATACATAACTTACAGTGGATTTTCTAAAAATTTAACGTCAACCGTCAACATTTAACTGAGAGGCTTTTCTATCCATGCTGTTTAGGTTTTACATAAACTTTAGAAGAATTATGTAGACTTTAAAAATCTGAAAAATTAACAAAATTTTTAAAAAACATGAAAAATTACTGATAAATTACTTATACCGTAAACCCTTGCAGCATCGTGCGTGCACTTAAACCCGAATTCTCGGTTTGTACCCAATTTTTTGATTGGTTGAAAAAAAAATTGACCAATCAAAAAATTGGGTACAAACCGAGAATTCGGGTTTAAGTGCACGCACGATACTGCAAGGGTTTACGGTAGTAATTAATTTTCATAAAATCATTAAAAATTTGTCTATATTTGTTTTACCATTTTATTTAATTAAAAATTTCTGCAATTTTTTAGGTTTAAGTTGAGAATGACGGTTGACTTTAAATTTTTACAAGATCCACTGTATATTGAAAGGGTAAAAATCAACTTAAGTAACTGACTATAAAATTTCTTTTCTTAAGAGAATTTAATGATAGAAAATCACTTATTCTATCGAATTGTTAAAGTTAAAACCTACAAACACGGACACAGTCTATTTTGGCGGTCCAGTGGCCGTCAGCCGCGGCCACCAACACTAATTTCTAGAAATCACATAAAGTTGAATGGACCTAATACGGATAAGCGCCAATCTTGAGAAAAAAAAATTTAAAAATTCTAAAATTAACTAAAATTTTTGTTTACTGGCGTCTTTAATCGACTTGTATAAATGAGGGATAATTTGAGTCTTTCTTAATTCTAAAATCTCACGAGACAAAATTTTACGGTAATTCCACTTTTTGACAAATAATATAAAATCTTCTCAAGATTGTATTCTGAATTTATAGGAACATATTCTAAATTTAAAACTAATAGGACTAAGTAAATAGGATTTTTTTAAATACAAATTCGATCAAAAACTGGTCTTAAATTTTTTATTCGTATAAATGTCTAATGTAGTCAATATTTACTTAAACTAATATTAAGTAAAAACTTCTTGAGAAAGTTCTTAATTGTTTATAAAGTATTTAAGGTTTCAAGATCTATTAGAATAAATATTTTAAAATTTTATTTGAGATTTAAGAATTAAGAAACCTAAATATCGGAAAAACACACTTGAAATTCAATCATGCATTAAAAAGAAATTACCTGTTGAGTTTTTCTTTTACAAAGGAATACAAATAAAAAAGTACAAAATCACATGTAGAATTTGAGTTTTTCTAAACTCCAAAATCTCTAATGACATTTATGAATATATTTTTTAATTTATAGTTGTGATGTACACCATACCGAGTGATTATAGTATACAACATTTTAATTAAATGTTTTAATTCACATCGAGATTCAATATGAAACTAAATAGAATTTCTCTTTTGTTATTGTTGTAAAAAAAGGTATCTGATAAGGAGAAAAGTAACAATTAAACTCAAATGAACTGCAAATTTCAAAACTAATTTTAGCCCTATTTCCTTAAAAGAAAGAAAATAATTTCACCATAATTAAATAGTTAGTTTGCACGGAAATTAAAAAAAAATTGCAACTCATGAAAGCAGAAAACAACCTCGAAACAAATTCAAAAAAATACAAATTTTCAAATTTTATTTGTTTTAATAATGTTCTTTTTTCCGGTTTGCTATAATAAAGGAGACAGGTTGTCTTTCATAAAAACAATACCAAACCTCTATTTTAAAGTTAATTAATTGATTAAAAGTAAATACTCAGGTGTATGGTCCTGAGAGATTTATTTTTTAATTATAAAGTAGACTTGAAAGATGATAAAGTCGACTTTTTTTTTGCTTGATTTGAAATGAATTCTTTAGAATATTGTTTATATTTTTAGTAAATTATTTTCATATTTAAAAAAAAAATTTCTTGAATGAAAATGTCAATTGAAATTAAATTGAAATGACATAGGAAAATAAAGGCTAAATCATAGGATTTTTTTTGACTTAAATTATAGGAAAATTAAGAGAATAGGGGGAAATCTTTTCTAATAAAGATTAAAATCATTAAACTGGAAGAATTTTCACAGGATTATAGGTTTTGATTGGCTTGTTGAAAGAAGATATTCAATTTGTATTTTTTCATTTTTTTCTGCAAGATAATCACCGAGTGATTAGGTCGAGAATTTTTTTGTTTTGATCAAATCAGATATTCTGGTTGATTATGGACTAACTTACTGACTATTTCACTCAATTAGAGACCATCCACTCAATATGTAAAATTTATTGACTGTAAACAACAACTTTATTGACAGGAGTCTACTTTTATTTGTATATCACCCGTAAAAAAAATTTAAAGAATCAGTGTTTTTAAACATAGCAGCTTTTTTGTTTTTTTCGTGACGGATAATTTTTCCCCAGTCCAAATATTGTGGGGAAATAGAAGAAAAGTAATAAAAATATTTGTAATGTAAATTGTTCTTTTACATTTAGATTCCTTTTGAGCTTGGATGCATTTCCAATAAATGCTCCCTTTGTTTATTCTATGTTTATAATAAAGATGGCCATCTTTTAATACTTGTAAGCCTTTTTTTTATTCTTATATTTCTCGTCATTTTGATATTCTTCTTTCCATATGTTCGATTTGTTAAATAACTAAATTTTGATAAATAGGGGAAAAATTACACTATTTTTTATTTTTAAAATTTTTGGGGGTAAATTACCTAACCGTTTTTTTTGCATTTTTTCATCGACATTTTTCAAGCTGAAAAAATTTAGAAAAAAATGTGAATCTAATTAAATAGAAAAGGTCAAAAAACTTTATTTAATCTGTGAAGTTAAAAAATACTAGATAAAACTCTGTTTAAAAAAGTTTTTACAGTGTCTTATTTCTTACGACTAAAGTCTCTGTACACCTCCTGTAACCCTCGTTGCTGACTTTAAATTTAGATTTAAATCAACTTTAGGTCTTTAACTAAAGCACATCAAAAATATGCGTTTTGAGACCCTGAATACTTTTTAATTCTTAATATGAATTTCACTGATGTAAAATAAACCATTATCACTTTGGTCAAAAAAACGGCTTTTGATTAAAGTAAATTAATACAAAAGTAATATAAATTCAAGAAAAAAAAGCTTTTAATGATAGTATTTCATAAAGAAAAAAGATTTTCCAAATTATTTTTTCTGGCTAAAGATTGCTAAAATTAGGTAATTCATACAAGTAAAAATATAAAACAAAAAGCATTATTTCAAGGTATCCAAGGTATTGATTTCTTTCTATAAGTAATTTATTTCTTTTTTTTGGCCAAAATATTTTTATGCTTCTAAAAAAAATTTTTTTTCCAAAAAATTATACATCTCAATAAAACTTTTTTTAGAGACCAAAATTCTAACTTGCCACACAAAAAACTAAAAACTTTTTTGTTTAAATACAATTCTATAATCTAAACCAAATAGTTGTTACAACTTTCAGGACTTGGAATTATTTTTAAAAATTTTTTTGTTACGTTAAGTTGATACGAAAAGTAATTCAATTAAATTTGAATTTTTGTCATCGAATTTAATAAAAAATAGCTTTAAGTATTCTTTGTCAAAAAAAATGTAAATATTACAAAAGAATGTTATTCTTTTTTTATTACAAAGCAAGTGCTTTAAGCTATTTAAGTTAAAAATTTTACAAGTGTTTCAAGTTTTTTTTTTTATTTAAATATATACAAAGTCCAAATTTATCTTAAAAATCAATTAAATTTTTTTTTATCAGCAAATTTAAATTAACTGCCACTTTTAGATTTAAAAAAAAATAATCTTATTGATATCATTAATATATTCAAATAATTATTAAAATTCATTAAGATAAGCATTCTTTTATTCTAAAATATTAATATTTTTAAGAAATATTTATTTTGAAAAAATAAAGCTCGAACCTGTATGATCCGCAGTCTTAAAAAATACGGTTCTTTTTTGTTTTTCATTGTTTTTCTAGACATCTAGACGTTTGTAAAAATAAATTTAAATTTAAGTATCAATTTGATTCTTAATTAGCATAGGACCCTTTATTTATTGATGATGTCTAAAACATGTTCGTGTCCAGAAATCAAAATGAATATTAAATAAAACCTTATAAAAACACAACAATCAGAATTATTTGTGTTTTACTTAACAAAAATCATTAAGTTTTTTGTTTTTGTTGTTGCTGAAACATATATAAATAAAAGAATAGTAAAATAAAGTTTATTATTCAAATTTTAAAAAAATTAAGAACACTGACCACAAATAGAATAATAATGAAACGTTTAAAATAACAATATAAGCACTTAACATCAAAATATTAAGCTTTGGTAAAAGAGATTTTTTTACAATTAAAGTTTTTAAATACAAAATGAAACGTGAGAACCTTAATTTTTTATATTTATTAATTTGGGCTTTTTTTTTAATTCAAGTTTATAAGAAAATTATATATTTGTTTACAATTAGAATGCCTCAACTTAATTATTTTATCGAATCTTTCTCAAGCTAGGAAATTATTTTTTTTTAAGTCGAAGAGTAAGTCATAGAAAATTTTACTCGAATATGGATTTTTATTTTTTTTTGAAAAATATTCTTAAATCAACAATCACTAAAAGGATCATGGTTAGTTTTTGTACCAGTTCAAAAAAGAAATTTTTCCAAAATTTAAAGTAAGGTGAAATTTTTCAAATTTACTAATGAAAAATCTGAATTTCCCCAAAAGTTACTATTAATATTGGCAATAAAATAATTGATAGTTTTTGTCCGTTTGTATTTAAATATTTAACGACATGTCGTTAAACCCTAATTACAAGCTTAAGGTCTATAATGCCGTTATACCGTTAATTTAAATTTTCTTTTTTCAATCGAAATAAGTTTGTTTGCTGATAACGTAGTTACTCGATTTTTACGACATGTCATTTTGAAAACCAGTGTTCGATATTTAACGACATTTCGTTAAAGTTGGGTATTCGGGTTCAACGACATGTCGTTAAAATCGAGTAACTACGTTATCAGCAAACAAACTTATTTTCAAAGGTAATTCATAGTTTATTAACAAAAATTTTATGAAATTTTTTGTCATTATCTATTATAATTTTTGAGTCATAATTTTGAGCATACTTTTAGGGTATCATTTTGAAGCTTTTTTGACACTCTCTCATATAATATCTTAAAAGTTTGAAAATATTGTAAATTACGGAAACCGCGTCCGGGTGCGTTGTTTATCGTAAATTGGGGGATGCGCTTTTTCAAAGATCCCTATTTTATTATAG
>NTPY01000635.1:79783-95702 GCA_002922825.1 Brachionus calyciflorus | reverse complement strand
AAATGATATTAATCTAAGTTTCAATACATTCAAAAACAGAATTAAGATTAACAACAATTTAATTTTTTCAAAATTTGTAAAAAAATTTGTTAAATTTGATTTAAAATTTAAATACTTTATTTGATATTTTATTTATTTTTTTATTATTAAATAAATGGGTTCGATCGGCTCTATTGAGTTTATTGGCAGAAGCCTGTTGATCGAACTGATAACTAACTAAAAGAACAAAAAATGGTAAAAGGATACAAAAGAGAAAAAAAAAAGTTCAAAATCAGTTAATATTATTTAATTTAATTTTAAAATTTAAAAAATTATAAAAATTTAAAGTAAATTAAAAATTAACTCCCTAAAGGCAAACGATTAACTTTTTTTTTCAAAGGCATGTGAATTTTCTTATTGACTCCCATATTAGTTCAAAATAATCAAATTTTTTTTGAAATTCCGAAATAGAAGATAAAATTTAAAAAAAAAACATAATTTTCAAATAATTTAATGAAATAATTTTCAATACAAAATAGATTTGTTCTAAAAATGATCAAAATTTAGAAAATTTGAAATAATTTTTTAAAGTTTAATGAGCTAAACTGGCAAATGCGTTATAATATATAAATTTAGATCTTAATTATATATTAGCCTCAAACTAATCTACTTTTTTTAATTTTTTAGATTTTTAAACAAGGTTTACCTAATTCAAATTTTAATAAGAATAGATTTCGTTAAGAAAAAAGTTGCCAACTACTGAAAGAGTAATGATACTGATAATAGAAAGACTATTCAGATCTGTAAACTATACGATTAATATTCCGTTAATTTGTGCTGGAGTTAACCCAAAAAAACAAGAATAGGAGGTTTTCGAAGATTAAAAAGTTTATCTTTGTTTCTATTAAAAAATTGGTTTAACAAGATTTTGTTTTTTTTTTATGCTTACAAATATTTAAATTCATTTCTTAATATTTTAATAGCTTACTGGTTGAATTTCGACTTGATACTTGTAAGTAATATCATTTTTTGGGCCTCAAACCATTGTTTATATTTGTAGAAATTTGACTTTTATTTAGTTTTTTTGATAATATTTTAATTATTATTTTCAATTTATTTTTCAGACACTTATTCATAAATTTATGTAAATTATCGAAATCTCCGTCAAAATAGTAAATTCAAATCAACAAAATAATATTGAGCATTTTTCAAAAATCAATTTAATTAAAAATTGGTAATTGAGATTATTGTTTCCTCACAATGAAATACCTCTCCTCACAAGCAAAAAACATTTCCCCACAAACTTGTTTCTCTTCGCAATTTTGGTCTATTCCATGAAGTGAACATGTATCATCATCGAGAAAAGCGACTTATTCGATCGGTTCAGTTTCATGTTTAATATTTTTTGTGATTAAAAGATTTTGTGACAAAAATTTTCAAGGTTTGGGAAGAGTATTTTAATTGTGGAAAGGAGATATTTGTTTGTGGGGATGAGGGAGGTCCCTTATAGTTTATGAAGTTTTTTGAAAGAGACATATCTAAAAAGTATTACAAGTCACATTATCTTTAAAAATTAAAAAGTAATTTTAAAAGATTTGTGAGAAATATTAAAATGAATTATTAAAATTTTAAACTAATTAGTTTTGTAGAAATATTTTTTTCTTAACTCATTAAAAATAAAAATTTTTTATTATTGAAGTAATTGCAAGATTTTTATGGTCGATTTCAAAAAAAAAATCTATTTAATTCAAGTTAGAAATTAATCATGTTAACTCTGACAAATATGAAGAATAAAAAAAAATTTATGTATTTTCATTTTGGCTACAGAAAAATAAAAAAATAAACCGCTTATGCTACTCAAGTTTATTTTGTAAGTTACTTCGTAATTAATCAATCTTTTAATAGTTTAAGGCTCTTAATATTTTTATAGAATAAGTAATTATTAGATAAATAGATTTTGATTTGAAAATAACTTGAAAGAAAATATCATAATAAGCAAATACTTAAACTCAAATTTGGTTAAATAAAATGAGTTAAATATCAGCTTCAATTTTGCGCCTCTAAATACTAGTAGTCATTTTTTTTCTTCTTGATTGAAGTCCTTAATTCAAATTTAATTATCAGATATTTATTTGTAAAGAAAAATTGACTTTTTAATAATCAAATTTTATTTTGATTAATTTTGATAACTTAAATAGTTTACGAGAAATAGCTTATTTTCAAATAGCAGAAAAAAAAATTATTTATTTATTAAGCAACAGTCATGTAACGAATTTCTGTTAATAAAGTTGAATTATTAACATTTTTTTTGGTTAAATTTTACCAACCCTTACCTAAAAATTTTAATTCTTCAGAAAAATGTAATTACTCCCTGAAAAAACATCAAAATTCCTAGTCACAATGTAGTTTTTCTCTGCACTTTTTCATGCCTTTTTTAAGGTAAGGGCTCATAAGTTTTTAGCATTTACTAAAGGTCGAATGTTGCCTTGATTATTAAATTTTAAATTAATCCCAAAATAACATTTTTTTCTGTTAAATTTCATTAGTCATTTTTGATGTACTGTAAACCCTTGTGCATAGCTTCGTGCACTAAAAGTTGAATATTAAATTTTAGTCCATGCAAAAGTTAAAATCTCTCCCATGTTAAAATCGACTAATTATTATTGAATTACAAACCCCGATTTTTCGGTTTTTGACGAGGTATTAAAATTCGAAAACCTTTAATAATGTCGCATTAACTTATAAAATATGATAAAACTTTGATATTTTCCAAAACCGAAAACCGGTTTCTGATGCAAGATTAAAATTATTTATTATAAATAATTATAATTTTTTTGTGATCTTACAATAATAATTAAAGACCATAGAAAGAGATGACTTAAAGTCACACTCTAACGGAGTGCAAGGTATAGTTCCTCTATAGTAGCCTGTTAAATTAATTTTCATTTTTTAAATAATTGTCAAGCTTATTTTTAAAACAATTTAAAGTTTTTTTAAAAACTAAGTTTCCTGTTTTGTGGAAAGATAAAATTACGGCTATTTTGTGCTGTACTGAACACATCCTTCATAATTAAAGTAGAGATTTTCACTACTTAAATTATTATTTATTTTTATTTTAAACATATTTTTACCTCTACCTCTCTTCTTATCCACGCCGCCCCTGTAAATATATTTAAAGAACTAAAAATAGTGGTCAATAAAAATATTTAAATATTTTCATCCCTTAAAATGTTTCCATTTTAAGAATACATGTAATTGTATCTATCTTCTTGAATTGAAGATAATAAACGACAATGCACAAAATAACATTAAAAATACTTGTCTTAGGTCGTTCAAAAAAATTTGTCATACAATTTTAAAAAAATGTTTTTAAAAGTACTAGTTTAATAGGATAAATATTTCAACATGATTTTATAAGATTTATAGATTTGAAAATTTTAAATTAAGTTCTTAAAGTATCTGTATCTGTTTTTAAAAATATTTATAGTAAAAGCGTTAGGTTCACAGTTAAATGTAATATAAAGCTTTGACATTTACAGTTTTCAAAAAATTTTGACAAGTTTTAAATTTCGCGCTTAAATGGCTTTATTTATCATTTTTCAAACTACATATAAATAAATGTAATTTAATAAAAACAATTGTGATTTTTCAAAGATTATTTTTTTTTTGTTGAGATTCTCCAAAATCTGTTTACTCATTTTCAAAAAACAGATTCATCTAAATTAAATTCTCAAAATCGATCAACATTATTTTTTTAATGGAGCATTAAATTTAAATTTTTATCTTTAAAAAAATTTTTTGACACCTTTTTTTTTTTAAATTTTTTTAGATGATTTAAACGTTTTAAATATAAAAAATTTCCAGATTTAAAAGAAAAAATTTCAAAATAAAATGAAACTTCAACAATTATTTGCTTTTTTATATATAATATCCAGTGTATATACATCATTCATAATATCCAATCAACAATCAAGCATCAACAAAATCGAATCGCCTAAAAATGAATCTAAATTAGCATCGTCAAAAATGCTAGCTCATCTATCAAAACTAGGTCATTCATTAGATAAATCAACCGATTATGACTTTTCTAATTTCGATTTTGAAAAACTAATGAGTCCAAAAAAAATTAATGAAAAGCCTAAAATTCCTCCCGTATTTAAGTCAGCTCAAATAGATCAAAATGTAAGAGGTTTAGACCAATTAAAATCCATGTATGAATCTCTTAAAAGTGGAGATCTAATCAATGATGATAAAAATATAAACACTGTTCGTTTTATACCATCATCTCGTATTCAACTTAAAAATAAAAAAATATCATATGCATTTAATTTAAGTTTGTTAACAGAATCGGAAAAAATTCTCAAATCAGAAATTTATTTTAATAGAAAAATTCTTAGGCTTAAACCAATTGTAAATTTACATTATTTTATATCAAAAACAAGTGAATTAAATGACTTGGTAGGTCGAATGATAAATTCTACGGTATCTAGTATTATAGACTTGTCTAAATTTAGACTTGGTAGGAAAAATTCAAATTGGCATACGTTTAATTTAGGAGATTCGCTAAGCTCATTTTTAGCAACTAGATACAATAGACTTAAATTTTCTCAGAGTAATTTTAACAAACCAAATTTTTACTATACTTTTGATAGTGAAGTCATACACCAAAATGAATTAGAAGATTTAATTTTAATAATCGAATCGTCTAGATTTAGAAAAATAGACTTAAACTCTGAGCCTTATTTGATTGTTTACAGCAATGAGAAGGAATCTGAGATGAAAAATTTTTTCAAAAATCGTCTCACAACTGAAATTGTTGACGAAAAGTTAAAATTGGATAATAATGAATTAGATTTTGTTGAAGAGTCAACAGAAGTTTATCATAGCAAAGATTCGAGTGTAAAATTGATCGAAAAAAAACCTTTATTGAACGATAAATCTCGTAATAAGTCGAATTTGTTTAATTATATCCCTGATTTTAAAGAGAAATTTAACACTAATGATAATGTAGAATTAATATTTAAAGATCATGTAAGGAGTAAACTAAAACGAGACCTGGATGAAGATGGTGATGAAGAATTAAATGAAGAAGGAGATGTTTTAATGCCTTCAGATGATACAACTTGGAATCATGATTCAAATGAGACTAAAGTAGAACAAATTAAATGTCATAGCAAAGCACTGACAGTTGATTTTGAAGATTTGAGCTTTTCAAGCTGGATTATAGAACCAAAAAGATTTCAAAGTAATTTTTGTTCAGGAAGCTGTAAATACCCCTATAATAAAGTAATTTCAATTAGGTCTAAATAATAAAAAAAATTATTTTAAAAATTTTTTTTTTTCAAATTTGAAAAGGAAAGTTCTTATTCGAATTATGCAGCATTGCAAAGTATTTTGAATATTGTTGATTTGAGTGTTAATAATCATCCGACCGAATTATGCTGTGCGCCATCAGTAACCAAAATGATGCCAATATTTTATAAAGATTTAAATTCAGTTGATTATGTGGTCAAATATTTACCAGATATGATCGTTAAAGAATGTGCTTGTCGTTAAATTTTTTTTGTGTATCCCTTCTTATTTTTTGGAAAAAAAAATTATATATATTTTTTGTTGTGTTTTTAAAAATTAGATTTCAACTTTTTTTTAAAATAGAGTGATGGTGAATGAATCAAAAATGAAATTTTTTAAAATCCGAAATTTTAATTTTTTTCTTAGGTTTTAATTAATCTTTTAAAGATTTAAATGTCTTTTAATTTTATAAATTTTCTAAACGTATTACTGTAAATAAATAATTTTTTGAAAAAATTAATTAAATTTTGTCATAATTATGATTTGACCAAAGTAACTTCAAAAATAAAAACCAACAAAAAAAAACTATTAAAGCCCGTTTTAAACTCTGTTTTTTGTCTGTTTATTGACTGTATGATGTTTTGATTGAGCGATTAGAAGTTAGTAATCAACAAATCAATTCATTACTCAATTATTAAAAAATTTAAAAATTAAGTTCGATTATCTAAATTTTAGAAATTTAAATAAAAGAACTCTAATTCTAAAATTCCTCTTACTATTCAGTTAATTAGCTAAAAATTTTATTTTTTTGGTAAAATTTTTTTTTTGACTTAACAGCATATTTAGTGTGTTGATAAAGTTGTGTGTTCATCAGAAAATATGTGTCTATTTGCAAGATTCGAGTGTCTGTTGGTCATACTTGAGAATGTAGCGGTAAAGGAGACCTTTTTTTTTGGCAATTTTTGCAGTTTTCTTTTCTTCTTTTAGTAGAATTTCCATTTAAAAATTTTAGATTTTAACAAAAGATGAAATAAAATTTTTTGAATTTTATTTATCGAAAGTCTGCAAAAGAATTTAAAAAAAAAGTAAAGCAGAGAGCAGTCATAGAAGAATTAAAAAAAAAAAGGCAATTGAAATTTATTTGTCACTGTTTAAAAATGCCTTCAAAGGAATCGGCAAATATTTACGCGTTTTATTAAGCAAAGGCTCGCAAAAGAAACAAAATTAGCAGACCATCGATGCAATAGACAAAAAAACATCGAAATTTTGTTGAAAATAGAATGAAGCTAACACCAACCGAAATAAAAAAAAACCATGCATCGATTAAGGAAGTTTGATTACAGATACTTAAAAGCCCAATCGATTATGATGAGGTAGAATTGCAAAAGTTAAGCTTTATTGACTTTTTGGTTTATGTTTAATTTTAAAAAGGATGCTAGGCTTACATTTTTTAACCTATCCTTCTCTTATTCTACTAATTAAATATTTTTGTATTACAACAAATACATTTTATCAGGCTGTAAAAGACTTTTCGCTTATTTTTCTCTCGAGCAGTTTAAAGGAATTAGTAACTCGATAAGGTTGACGCTATTAGAATTTAGATGAAATCAAGACAACAAGTGAAGATATGAAGTCAAATGAGGGGCGGTTACAAATTCTTTCCAGTGCTGTAGTTGAAACAGAAGCCAAAGTAACAAATTTTGAGCTGAAAAATAAATATTAAAACTAAAATAAAAATTTTGATAACATTCAACAAAATATTTATTAGTTTGCATCGTTGATTCAGGATAAAATATCATAAAAAGATACCCAATTATATTTTTCAATTAAAACGTGAATGAACCTTATTCATGATATGAACTGAACTATTGTCACTGATCCTATACAAGATAATGATGTTAAGGGTCATTCATTAATAAAGAAATACTGCATGTTAAGCAAGTATAAAATTTAAATTTACCTAATTTAACATTATTGAAGTCAAAGTAATATATGATAGAAAAAATAAATATTTTCAAATTTTTTTTGACCCAATCTTATAGCCAAATTTTATAAAACCTTTTAGTGTTTTTTTTTGAATAGTAATTTAGGTTCTCATTTTATAATTTCTAAATATCAAAATAACTTTCAAGATGCCAAGCATAATTTTAGCATTTTATTGTTGATTATTCAGATCATACTGTCTTTTAAAATATTGAAAAATCGAATAAACCCTAAGAGAAAATCTAGAATTCTATAAAACCAAGAAGTTTTCTTTAAAAAAAAAAAGAAACAATTTTAAGCTTTTATTTTCACAAATATATTTTGCACCAAGCAATAACTAATTTAATGGACAATGCAAGTAAGTTCTAACAAAAATTTATCTTAGTTTTTTAACTCTAATATTTTTAAAGACATTTTGGCATACCATCAGCAAATGACTGGTTTCGCGCAACAACCATATGGCTTTTGTTCTTTTAATAATCAAAAAACATTTCTTATTTTTGTTCTTGGTCGAAGCAAGGAAAAGTCTAACGAAAAAATGTACAAAGCTTACAAAAAAATGTACAAAATTTATTTAAAAGAAGCTTTAAAAAGCCCTGTAAACATGTCATTCATTCAACCACCACTAGCTCCTAAATTTGTTCAATATTATGATCCATATAATAACCATCAATGTCAGAATGCACTAGTCCCTATTGATTATTACCAGAAATCTTCTTTGAATTAAAGAACAGATTAAAATACACGAATACAAAAAATTTAATAGAATCCCATTTTATTAAGTGATTCAAAACGCGCAAAATGTTCTCATTCATCCATATAAATAATATTCTTTTTTTCTATAATTTTTTTATTAAATTTTTTTTATCGATGAAAAAAATTTTTTTGAATAAAAAAATTTAATAAATTGACAAAATTATTTGAATGTCGTATCCGAAAAAATAAAGATAAAACATTCAAAAAAAAAAAATTTCAACAAAAATTACTGAGAATTATGGAATTTTTATTTTTTTTGTTTTATTTTACCAAAACATTGACAGAAAAAAAATTAATTCTTTAAATAAATTAGAACAAAAAATAAAAAATATAACCTTAACACCCTATTAAAAAAAATTGCTAAAATAATATTTTACTAAAGCAATAATTTGTTCTTTGATCCTATAAATATGTAATTATTGTTATGTGCATTGAACCTTAGAATACTATTTTGGTATAGTCCTTTAGGTTCATGATTTTGATCGTAAAACAAATGAAAACATTTGCAATATTGCTTTAACGCTTTCAAATCAGTTTCATTTTCTTGTTTGTAGACTATTTTATAATATTCCCTTAAAAAAAGTCATTATTTTTTTTAAATTAAATTTTGAATATTTTTTTAAAAGTTACTTGTTGGTTTGAGGTAAAGTGATTGAACTATTCGAAAAACAAGTTTGATGATTTGGAAATTCACTAGATTTTTTGAGAATTTCTTTCAAAAAATTTTCATATTTTTCCCTTGAAACTAAACTTTCAAGCTCATAAATTTCAGGAAAAGGTACTCTAAATAAAAAAAAAATTATTACATATTTTATGATTTTTTAATTTTTTTAAAAAAGTTTACAAATTAGTTTTTCTCTTTCGATTGAATAGATTATTTAAATAGGAATAGTCTTCGGACGAAATGTCATATGGTCGACGAAATACTCTTGATACATCGGGTATTATAACATCAAATTCAATAGGTTTATTGGTTGTCTTATCTTTTAGCTTCCAATCGTACCAAACTCTTGTATTACAGCATTCAAAAAATGAATTTTTTATGTATTTCTCATAAACGCTTCGTTTAAGCATATAAGCAAAACCCGGAAATTCATTTGTTCTATAAACATAACTCGACGAACCATCCAATTGGGAAAATCCTTAAATTTAATTTAATAAAATTTTGGATAAAGATTGTTTCAGATTGAAAAAAATCAAGAAATTTTTGATTCTAATGATTTATTATATTCCTTTTGTTAGTTGCGTAATTTTTAAAAAGAGATAACTCCTAATTTTATTAAATTGATGAATTTAGCAACCATCAAAAATGGATTCAATCTTTTTACTATTTACTTCAGAGATTTAATCATTAAGAAATAGAAAGTAAAATAAAATTACCGTTTGGATTCCACGATGAAATAGCAGCTAAATTTGGATCTTTGGTAAATGTATCATACATTTGGGTGAAAAAATACAAAAAGTCTGGTGATAGGATTAAATCTTCTTCAATTATTATAATATTTTCTTTTTGCTTGTCTACTAAATCGCTCTCAAATGCTTGTATAAGTGCTTTGCGATATATCTCTGTGTAATTGAAACTCGATTCGATTTTACAATATTGAAATCCAAACAAATCAACCAATGTTAATAATTCATCTAATTTTTCGTCAATACATACAAAAACTTGACTTGGTTGAATACCAGGTTGCATTATAATTGTTTCGAGTGTCATTCTCAAAGATGTGTGCGACATGGCGCTAATTACGAAAATTGGCGTTCGATAAACTGGATGATCCTCAAGGGTTTTGTTTATAATTGGCGCTGGATTCAATGGTTTATCGACATTTTCATTTTGACAAAAATCACCATAGCCATCGTAACGAGAGCAAAAATCTCTTCTCTTGTCATTTTGATTAGGCAACGGATCGGGTCTTATTCTCATTCCTTTCACTTTGAAAATTTCAAATTTAAAAAGTATGTTGAATTGATTAAATTCTATGAATATAAGAACTTACAAGTCTGAGGAACACAAAATCTTTTGTCTAAAACTGTCGGAAAACTTTTCTCTGTTGAAGCGTAAGATATCTTTAATAAAATAATTTAGTAAGAAGAAAATGTGTGGCTTAGTAATAAAGATTTTTCAGCAATTTTAATTTATATGACTTCAACATAAAAAACTTAATGAAAAATTATTGTTTAGAATTGTTAAATCTCAACTAAAAATTATTTTTTAAGAATTCTAAAAATTAATATACCTCTTCCATTGGAGAAAATCCATTAATACCTTTTCTTCCAATTAAAAACCAAGAATCTCTATGCTTTAAATTTTGAATCAGTCCAGAACCAAGATCAAAAAACAAATTTCTAGCCAACGTTCCCAATCTAACAAATAAAATTTTTTAAGTTTAGGTGTTTGACTTTTTTAGAAAATTTTTTCCTTTTATAATTTCCAAAAGATTTTTGATTTTTAGAAATTAATTAATTTAACTTTAAATATGTTTGACTCAACTTACTTATTTGACGCTTCGTCGAATGTAACGGCTATTACGACAACATTATCGTAAAGACCCTCGAGAAATATTTCTAAATTAGTACTATCTTCAGTGTAAGTATCAAAATGTGCTGTTTTAATGACCTCTTTTCCATTCCCTACAATTACCATGTTTATACCGCGACCAGCATCGTTTATACCTCTTGCTATAACACTTTAAAAAAAATATATAGATTTCTGCAATTTTAAAATTATTGATTAACGATAACATACTATCTGCCATCAACACATATTTTCGGCTCATCTTTATCATCCTTACCAGTGTAAACGTGAACAGCAAATTCATCCGGTTTACACTCTTCTCGAAGACCGCAATTTTTAACAAAACTACCAACTATAATTTGATCATTTGATAACACATGCTTTTCTCCAAATTTAACCGGAACTAATGTTCCAACTTTAAAAATTTTCTAAGTAATGCTAAGTTTTCTATGAACTATTAATATATAAGCTTACGAGGGAAGGATGCACAACCGGAAAGTTTAGCAGCTGAAGAAAAGTCCTTTTTGCCTTTAGTCTCAATCTAATTTAATTAAAATAGTTATTTAAAATTTTTTTTCTATATTAAATTTAATTTACGTATTCAAAAGCTTTTCCTTTAGCAATGCCTCTTTGGCCCATCATGGCAAATGAATCTCGGAATTTTATATTGCCAAAAAGCTGACTTCCATAAAATTCCATCGCTTTTACGCTTGTTTCTCGAAGTCTTCATAATTAAAAAAAAAGAAATATTAAATATAAAGAAAATTTAAAAAAAATTAATATTGCACTCACGAATTGGCCATTTCGTCATAACTAGCCAGAAGAATTATGTCACCATCAGATAAGGTCGAAGTTACATATCGATAAAACGACGAGTCTAAAGTAAGTTAGGTAAAAACTGATTCAAATATGCTTTTTTTTTTTTAAATTACCATCTCCATATGTGTCAAATGTCTCAATCTCTTTAACTTCCAAAGTATCCTCTAGAAAAATAAATTAAAAAAAAAATTTTAATAAAAAATGTTTAATCAAATTTACTATTAACAACAACCATATTGATACCACGACCAATTTTATTATCAGGCAGATTTTTTCCTACTAGTCTTTTATGAATAAATTTTAGTTAAAGTTTTTAGTTTTAGTTTAAAAAATTCTATTAATATAATCGAATTATTAAAATTCAAGAACAAAACAAACCAAAAAGTGCCTAAGAAATCGCTTTACTCGCTTAATTTAAAATCAAGACTTTTAGCTTGGGTAGAGCTTGGATAGCCTTGAATTTAAAATTTTAAAATTTCATAGCATAAGTTGCGATTTGTTTGCTTTTAATGATCTTTATAATTGATATCGAGTATTTTAAATTTGAGTAAAACTGTCAGGCTTTTTGATTTTTTGGTTATTAATTTATAATATTTTTTAATCAACTTAATTTTTTAAGAAATTATAAAGATAACGTGATTAATACTTACAGTTTTCCATTTAAACATATAATTGGATATTTATCCATTCCTTCGCCTGATACTATTTTATAAGGCACACTTTGACCCGTACACTTTTCTTCAATGACGCATTCTAATATTTAAAACCCATTTAAAAAGCAATTAAATAAATTTTTCAAGCATGTAAACCGTAAAACCTTGCTTTTAAATTGCTCTTTTAAATCATACTATAGAAAAATTAATTTGGTCTTTTGATTGGATTTATCCGATAGAATTTAGTGGGGTCTATTTAGTTGGAACAAAATTAATTTTTTTCTACTTTCCCTTCTTCTATAAAAAGGAGGGCTTAGGGGAGAGCTTATAAACAAGGTGATACGGTAAATCCCAAAACTTTTTTGAACTTAATTTTAACTATTTTTAACACTCAAAAGTAGCTATTGAAGTTTAATCGGACCTGTGCTTTATGGATTGATCGGAAGCTCTATATGAATTATTTAAGCGGTTTCAATTTTTAGAAAAAAATTATTCGAGAAAAACTGCTTAATGTTATGAGTAAATTTTGTAAAAAATTTTTCCTTTTGATAATTTTTCGATATTTCTAAAAGATATCCAAAAAGGTTCTTTTTTTTAAAGGATTTAAGATAGCTTTTTTTTGCATGAATAAACTTGTCACAATCACCTGTTAAGTCCTTTAAATAAAATTGTTTCGCGTATATAAGCGCTCCTGAATAAATTTTACACTTTCTAATACCATAAGAGATAATAACCCATTACACACAAACTTTTAAAATATACATGAAAAATATTCAGAGTTGAGATTTTATACGGTAAAAATATTGGTTACTCGATTGTGAAAAAAATGTGTAAAAAAAATAATGAAATGAAGCATAAAACCTCTATAATTCGAGAAAGAAACGAATTCAAAAAATTAAAAATCTAATTTAAGCCAAGTCTAAATATATCATTAACACTAGAAGATCCGATTTTTTTATTCCCTCAAGATCCAAAGGAGTTTTCTGCTTATGCGAATATTTCCCTATGCGCAGTATTTATTATCGATTTCAATGATCATGAGGATTTAGAAAAAAAATCGGGTCTAGTGGTTTATGAGAACGTTTGTTCACACAATGAACAATTCCTGTTCTCAGGTGAACAATCTGTTCACCTAAAATTTAATTTTTTCACATAAAATTTGTTCACCAAAAGTTATAAATTTTCAATCAATTTATTTAATATAAAAAATGATTAAAACTTTTAAAAAATTCTATTATGATTTCCTTAACACCTCTAAAGAATATTTCAGAAAAAAATTAAATTTAGAATTTTTTAAACCTAGTAACGAAGAGTCTAGGAAATTAATTACAACAAAGTTAAATGGCAGACGAAATCCAATAGAACGAAAATTTTTTGTTCGTTTTTTTGAAGGTGAACGAAGTTTAAGAGCCATATGAGTAAAACACATTAGCACAACTAATAGTTATGTTAAAATTTTTTAATTTTTTTCTTTAAAATTCATTCATAACTATAAATTCATTCATAACTAAAAACATTTTTTTTTTTAAATTGACTACCTAAAAAACTTTTTTCATTTTATCGTTGTTCACATAAGTCTAGGATAGTTCACATAATCCTTAAATTTGTAGAAGCTGAAAATACACAAAAATGGGGATTTTTTAAAAAATTTTACTCTACTTGATCTATAGTACAGTACATTTCTGCATTAAGTTAACACGTTTTTAAATACATGTATATCTAAAGATGATCTTAAACATCCCATGGAAAATTTTTTAAAACGTCTTAAACAGCTCAAGAGCATGTTTTAAACAAAAAAATATCTTGAATTATTTATTTAAGAGTACTATTTTTTGAATAATCGATAAATATCGTCTTAAATACTTTTAAGCGTTGGTTTTTGACTGTTTAAAGTCTCTTATGATGCTCACTAACAACGTCTTAAACAGATTGTTATTTCAGAAATGTAATATACATTCTCCTGAATAGGAATCTGAGCTTCTTTTCATACAAAAATATTTACGACTTTTGAGTGCTAGTGTAAAAATGGATTTCAAAAATTCATTTTAAAATTTGGCTTAGTTAATAGTGGTAATTTCAATCGTAAAAATATGTACAATACCTGGATCAGGAGTGCCATGATTTGGAACATAAGATTGCTTCTTAGTTTCTACTTGAGTTACAGGTGGTTTCTCTTTTTCTTTTTTAGGTTCTTCATTCACTTTTAAATCTGTTTCATGATTTTTTTTCAAATTATAATTACTAAATTTATGATCTATTATTTCGTGAGTATGAGATGATTCAATCATATAATTTTTAGCCATAAGATAAACAACAAATAAAACAAGGATAAAAATAATGAAGTTCGATGGTCCACCGAATTTTTTAAGTATAAGTCGTTTTATATTTGGCATTGTTTTGAATCGATTATTTACGGTCGAAATTTAAATTTTTTATTTTAGATATTGATTTTTTTCAGTGTTGCTTTATTTTTGGGAAATCAATTTTAAATTGAAATAGTTGTTAGTCAAATACGATGTAAAAACTAAAAAAAAAAATAATAACAAATAATTTAAATTTTCCTATTCGTACTTCAACGAATTTTTTTTTCAACTAAAATTAAAATAAATGAAAATTATTTCAAATTTTATTTTTCGATAATTTTATATTTTGTTAAAGTTGCAAATAAATAAAAAAAGAATAAATTTGAAAGCCGAATTTTCAGTGTTCAGTAATAATCATCACATTAAAAGCAAAATAAAGTTACTTATGATCCCGTTAGTAGAATTTTATTTTATAAGTTTTGTTGCTTCTATCAAGAACTTAGTAAATAGAAACCTAATTTGTTAAAAACAAAAAGGTCTCTTTTTGAAAAAAAAATATTGTAAAAATTTGAAAGTTATGATTGCTTTGAAAATTTAGGTCATTGCTTTAAATTGAGCGCTAACGAAGCCTGCAAAATGAATTAAAGATAACGTTTTTAATAAAATATTTTTTAACTGATAGTTTTTAGCACAACTTAAGAGAAAAAATTTAATTTAAACGGGTAGAAGATGCTCATACATCTTATATTTTGTCATGTTGGTTTAAAATTAAAGTTATAAAAAAGTAATGCTGTTATTATTTACTAAAATGTGTTTTTAACTAAACTAGATAGAGTCTTAAAGAATTAAGAATAAAATTTAAAAAAATTTTTTTTTTAAAATGGGTGAATTATTCAAATTTAAATTTTTTTATTACACTATAAATTCTGTAGAAAGGTAGCACCTTTACTTTTGAGAATTATTAATGAAATATTTGTAAGCGAATACTTAAAATGAGAAGTTAATATAAACAAGCTTTTTTCAAATCATAAAATAAATTTATTTTATTTATTAAAGCTTTATGATAGTGTTAATACTATTGTGGTCTACTGTCAGATGTCGCGATTTATTAGCTTTCTAGAGGTTTCAAGTTAACTTAGAACTCTAAAAAAAAAACTAGAAAATCCAACAATAAATCCAGAGATATCAAATTGAAACTTATAAGATTTATTGGTTTTTAAAATTGCTTAAATAATACTGATTGTAATAATTAGATACTACAGTAATTTTTTAATTATTTCTATTCTAGCTTCAGGGATAAAATGGATTTAAACAAATCAAAAATTTTAAACGAAAGGTAGGGTTAGAAAAAAAATGTTTCTTAAAAGTGTTTTTATTTTATTTGTATATTTAACTTTATAGCGTAAAAAGCTTTGAGCTATGTGTTATGAGTTTATTCTATTAAAAATTTTACTTTTACATGGTTACCTATTAAAAATTCTACTGCCGTGTCTCTCCATGCGGCATTTTCTATTGATGAGTTTTAATTAAAAGCATGCATCTAAGGCGTATTTTAATTTATTTAGAAAAATACTTAGATGCTGCATCAGCAGCTAACTGGTTAACATTTTATGACAAAA
>NTPY01000635.1:797-79756 GCA_002922825.1 Brachionus calyciflorus | reverse complement strand
TGCGGCATTTATCCTCAAACTCTTCAAAACACAATCTCAATAAAACACAAAAATATTCTCCTATCTTAACTTTAAATGCTGCATCAAATCATTTTTCTAAAAATACGTGTTTGATGCCGCACCTATTTTTAACTTGTCGGTTAAAAATGCAATGCCTTAAATAACAAGGCAGTAAGATATGAGTTTCTGAAGTCTCACCTTGTTTGAGATCATGTGATTTGGTACTAAAAAAAAACAAAAAATAAACGTGATAAAGCTTTTTTATTTTAATTCTCTTTAGAAATTAACTTTTTTCTTTTGAATTTTCACAAAAAAAATCTTTAAAAAAAATAGTACTGCACTGCTCCCGAATTAACGTCGTACGCGTACCCGTACCGTACCCGTACCCGTACTAAAAAAAAAAATTTTTTTTTTAATTTTTTTAAATTGTAAATTTTTATATAAAAAAAAAAAATTTTGCCGTACCGGTAAAAAAAAAAAATTTTTTAGATCAACCTTTGACTTAAATAAAATTTTTAGAAAAATTTTTTTTTTAGTACGGGTACGGCAAAATTTTTTTTTTTTATAAAAATTTACAATTTAAAAAAATTAAAAAAAAAATTTTTTTTTTTAGTACGGGTACGGGTACGGTTCGGGTACGATTCGGTACGCTCTTAGTACGGTGCGGGTACGCGTACGACGTTTATTCGGGAGCAGTGCAGTAACAGAAAAAAGTTTAAAAAAAAAACAAAGGTTTTTGGTATATAACCGTAGAATTTTTTTCCTATAATCACTTTAAGGTTGGATCAACAAGAAGGAAAAATTTTACTTTTTGAACTAATATCACTTTTTTCTCGTAATCTTACCTAAAATTATAATGCTTTAAAGTTTGAACTAGAACTCAAAAAAAAATAGAAAAAATTATCATTCATGAAACTTTTTATATTAATTTATTATTTTTCTTACAAAGAAAAATTTTAAATATTGTATTTACCGTTGATTTAAGAAAGAATCATTGTTCTTTTTCGTCAAATTTTTGAAATTTACTTTAAAAAATATCATTGCATAATTTTAATTTTTTTTTTCAAAAGTTTACAAAAATCAAATAGAATTTTTTCACAAAAAATAAAATAGAAAAACAACTTAAAGAAGGTTTTCGGTGGTTGTTATTATTTTATCGCACTTACACCGAAAGTTGTATCCTGATGACTTCTTTTAATTTATGTCTTTAAAAATTTAAATTTTTTCTTAAATTAGCATTTTTGTACGAATTGAAAAAAAAATCAAATGCCTTAACAGATTGTTTTTCTTTTGAATTTGACTTAATAAAATAGAAAAGTGAATGAATAAAATCTAGTATATAGTTTTATATTGTTTTCTACCTTATTATCTGATTTTTTTGATAAATTTTTGAAAAGCAGGAGATTTGGTTTTTTATTTTTTTTTGTGTATGATTTTCAATTTAAAAATAAAATTCAACAACAGAAAATAAAAAAGTATGTAATTTTTTAAATTTTTTTGACATTTGGGGTTTATTATATATTGACAATTTATTCCTTAGGCGCTGGTATTTTTTAAACTATATTGTTATTTAGGAATAACAAGATACTTAGTTTAATTTAAAAATAATTTTAGAGGTTATCTATTTTAGTAAAAAAAATCATGTACAATTGAATTGAAAATTTTCTCGAACTAACGGCAAGCTCAAAAAGAAATTGACGAAAAAACAAAATTTTCTAAATATTTGGATTTTATTTTGAAACTTGTAGGGGTATAGTAGAGTACGATTCACCTAATAGTTCGCCATTGATTTGGCAGAAATGGGCATGTTAAAGTTTTTTGATTTTTTGTTTTTTTTTGACCGAAAAAATCACTCTGCAAAGCTTTTAAAGCTACTTTTGCCAATAAAAAAAGTTTTTGCCTACTGCAACAAAATTTGCTGCACCTGTTGGTCAAGTCTGCAAAAATTTGTGCAATTTTAATTGCGTTTTTAATTTAGGTTTTTTAATGCTGTGCAAATTTGCAGAAAAAAAAATTTAATTGAAAAATTGCAAAAATCTATTAATTAGCTGCATATATGCGCACTTTCTAAAAGAGGCTATAATTTAAATACGCAATTAAAATTGCACAAATTTTTGCAGACTTGACCAACAGGTGCAGCAAATTTTGTTGCAGTAGGCAAAAACTTTTTTTATTGGCAAAAGTAGCTTTAAAAGCTTTGCAGAGTGATTTTTTCGGTCAAAAAAAAACAAAAAATCAAAAAACTTTAACATGCCGCAGAAATGCAGTGGCTGAATTTTAAATACACTGTTAATCCTGAGCCGTAGGCTCAGTCTATTGCGTTTTTGCTTTTTCAAAGAAAAAATAATTGACTTCATAATTTATGGCGAATTATGCCAAGCTTGGCCAAATTCAGAGCTTTTTAGGGAAAAAAATTTGCACTTGCATAAATTATGCCAAAGTTGGCCAAATTCAGGGCATTTTATGGAAAAAAATTAGAATACCAAAAAGATTACTAAGTATATCATTTTTTAGAAAAAATAATTCAAGTTCATATAAAATAATTTGTTGTTAGTTTCTTTAAATTTTCACTTCTAATTTAATTTTCAAATCAAATTGGATTCTACATATTAAATTATAAACTTACAATTTATAAAGAAAGATAAATTTTTTTTTTTGAAATTTGAAATTTTAAATTTTGAAATTTTGTTGCAAATCTAAATTCTTCCTAATTAAAAATTTCTTTTCTCTCCAAAATGGGAGAAGACCATTCTGATTCAGCGAATTTAACACAGCTAAATCCAGTTAATTTTTCGTACAGTGACCAAACAGTTCACTCACAACTTTATCCTGATCGACAAGTCAACATCAACCAGATTAGTCTCTTAAGTCAAAGTAATAATTTCATACCACAAGGTACTATCAGATTTGGTACGTTTAATACTTCGTTTACGACAACTGGAGTAAACAACACAATTAATAATTCGAGTCTAAATGACAAAAATCTTACTTGGAAAGACATATTAAACCCAAACTTCGATATAAACGTGTTATTATTAAACGTAAATTCAATTTCCAATGAACCAAGAGAGGTATTTTTAAATGAGTACAAAACAAAATTAACTGGTAATACTAAAAGTAACAAACAAAAATTCGAAACATTGAGATGTGAAATGTTCAAGTTATTATTACAAAAGCTAAATTATTCAGGTCAAAAAATAAGTTTAAATCTAGATCGAACTGGTCTTGGTTTTGCTGAAGATTTGTATAACATTTGTGTGAGTTATGTAGAAGGTGAACTAAAAGCAAATTTATTAGATATTTTTGTAACTGATAGTATAAAAAATGCATGTAGTAATGAGCAGATTTTCAAACTTTGTGAGATTGGTTTTGGTCAAATTCGAGGTGAATATCAACAATTGAGTAATACACTTCAAATTGTGTTAAATGAACTTGATGTATATAAAAAACAAAATAGTATGCTATTGTCTAAAGTCAGTGAATTGGAAAAGTCGTGCGTTAATTGTAAGCAGGGTTTAGCTGAGACTGAATTAGGTGAAAATTCAAAAAGTTTTAAGCGAAAAAGAAACGATGATCATGTAAGTACTAGTCCAAATTTTACTAATAATTTAATACCAGGTCCATCAACTGCTGATGAAACTGTACAAGATACTTTAGAAGGTCCAAACATGAACACTCATACAAACTCAAATGAAAGTGGTGAGAATGCCAGTACTGATTCTGATTTAAATGCAGATACAGCGTCGAATCAAGCTCCAAGCACAAACAAGCCAAATACTAAACCAAGTTATTCAAGAGTAGCTTCTAAAGATTCAAATGGTCAAGATTGTGGTAGATATAGTTTCAATAAGAACAAGAAAAGTAAAACTAACAACCTGGACGTTGTTCGAAAAATTGTAAATGGTCAACCGAAAATTGAATACAGTAATCCTAAACGACAATTCGATAGTGATGGATATACATTGGTCGAACCAAGAAATAGAGGATATAAATCAAGACATAAAGTAACTGGTAGTGCCATATCAGGTATTAAAAGTCTAAGAGCTATTAGTAGACCTTATAGTTATTATGTAGGTCAATGGTGTATGAACACTACTCCGGATATTCTCAAAAAACATATAAATAATTTCGCTAAAGTAATAGAAATTGTTGAATTATGTACACATTTAGCAAATAGACACTTTAGAGCTTTTAAAGTCACAGTTGAGTCTTTTTGTGCCGATGCTATGCTTACGGGATCAAATTGGCCTGGTGGTGTTAGAGTCGAGAGATGGTACAAAAGAACAAAAAAAGATGAAGAAAATAGGTACGTGAATAAAGTGGTCACTTCAAGTAGAAGTATTAATCGAAACAATGATGTTAATACAAATGTTGGTCCATCAAATAATGACCAAGAGACACAATTACCTGTAGAGAATAGTGACGAAACTAGTGAAACTGAGTCAGACGATGAGTCAGTTAATATGGAATCTGATAATGACCATGAAAATGTCAATGATCATAATGAATAAATTTTCTAATAATAATTAAACTTATAAATAATCGTGTTTCGTTAATAATGTATAATTTTGCAACATATAATTGTCATAATTTTAAATCCAATTTTAATACAGTAGAAAAACTTTTAAAAGAGAATGATATAATTTTTATAATAGAGCATTGGCTAGCTGTTGAGGAATTTCATGAGTTTAATATAATTGATACGTCAAATTTTAACATTTTATTTACAAGTGAATTTAGTTTAAAAGATAAAAGTAGAGGCAGACCATATGGTGGTAAAATGTGGTTTGTTAAAAAGGGTATAAACATTTTAGCGTGCTATGAACTAAGTAACAATATTATGGTAATTTCAGTTGAATTAGGTAATGGAAACTCATTACAAATTTATGGTGTTTGGTTAAAATTTGATGACAATTCAAGCGAATCGCTTGAGAATTTTCAATCAAATTTACTAATGCTTGAAAGTGAGATTAAAAACAACGTCGAAAAAAAGCAACCATTCGTTATAATGGGTGATTGGAATGCCGATTTAGAGCGTGGTAGAAGATTTGATATAATTTTTAAGGACTTTGTTAAAAATAATGATTTAATAATCTCAGATGATTTAGATTCGCAAAAGGTAGGTTACACTTACAGAAATGGTGACTATAAGGCTTTGATTGACCATATAGTTTGGCACAAAAATGAGTCTAACTTGAAAATGGTAGACGTTAAAATATGTAATGGTAATAATAATTCAAGTGATCATTTACCAATAACAATCAAAGTTGATGTTGATTTAGGTTTTAAAGATGAATCTAATCAAGTGATCAGGAAATTTCATCGTTTTGACTGGAATTGTAGTGCTTTTAATGACAAATACAATGAGAACTTAGAAAAAATGATGCCAGAAATGGAACATTATTTTACTAAAGAACCAAATCTTGAATTAATAAATCAATTTTATAAAGAACTGTGTAGCACGTTAATACGAGCTGCTAGAACAGCCGAAAAGTCAATTAAAAGTACATCGATAATCAAAAATATGTCTACGAATAGGGCAGATTTGAATGGAAAAAAATTAACAACACAATTAAAAGAAATTAATCGGAAGGTGAAATTGGTCGAATCAAATTTGAAAAATTCAGTTGGTATTGTTAGGCAACAACTTGAAGATGATTTGCGTAATTTACGTCGTGAGCGTAGAATAGAAAATAAACGTATAATCAAAGAGTTCAATTCAAGGAAAGTATTCAAAGTTGAAAAACTTTTCAAGTATAACAGACAACGCTTTTGGAAAGAAATTTCAAAGTTTAAGAATAAATCGTCGTTCAAACCTAAAAATGTAAGTTTAAGAAGTTTTGAAATTTTTTATAAAGATTTATTTTCTGCCGAAAATACTGTTGAAAATTTCGAACGAGAAAAGATAGAAAAAGACACAACGTTATTCTATGAATCAATCAAAAAGAAGGTTTATGATTATCCAGTTACTGAATTTGAAGTTAAATCGGCTATTAATAATCTCAAGTCAAATAAAGCAGTTGGGCATGATAATATTCCTGCTGAAATGCTTAAACATTCCAAGTCCCCATCTTTAATGGTCGTATTGAGGAAATTTTACACGATAATTTTCAATTATGGAATCGTACCAGATGATTTTAATGTCTCTATAGTAACTCCAATACCTAAAAGTAAAACAGCCAACAATCAACCGAGCGATTTCAGACCAATTTCAGTATCCTCGTGCTTTGCCAATGTCTTGGAACATATAATTCTTCAAAATATCGACATTAGAAGTAAAATAAATACAAATCAATTTGGCTACAAAAACAGATATTCATGTAAACATGCGTATTTTATGGTTAATGAAACTATCAACTATTACAATATAAATAAGACAAATGTATACTTAGCAAGTTTAGATGCCCAAAAAGCATTTGACAAGCTATGGAGAACTGGTCTATTTTTTAAGTTAAAGGAAACAATTCATGAGATGTTTTGGAGAGTTCTCTTCAATTATTATAGTATTTCATGTATTATAATTAAATATGAAAATGAAATATCTGAAATTATTAGAATCACTGAAGGTGTTAAACAGGGTGGCGTTTTGTCTCCACATTTATTTAACTTTTTCATTGATGAGTTAATACAGGCTTGTACGAGTCTAAAAATTGGATGTAGAATTGGTAGTATTAATACATCGATAGTTGGTTACTGTGATGACATTGTTTTATTGAGTCCAACAAAATATAATCTTCAAATTTTGCTTAATATGTGTGGTGAATTTGGTAGACTATGGAGAATAAATTTTAATCCGACTAAATCGGTCATTATATTTCAAAATTGGAGTAAAAATGATGAATCTAGAGATTTTTACTTAAATGGAATCAAAGTTCAAAAAGTACACAGCTTGGTTTACCTTGGTTTACCGATTGGCGATCATGTTTTTAAAGAAAATTATTGGGATGAAAAATTCAAAAAAGTACAAAAAGCTCTATACTCCTTAAATGGTGTTGGTTGTAGAGCTTTTGGTCTAGAACCTAAAATCTTAGCTAGACTGTATAGTATTTATTGTCAGCCTATTTTTAATTATGGCATAGAACTTTGTCATATTAAAAAAAGTAAGCTTAAAAATTATGATAAATCACAAGCTTGTATTATTAAACGTAACATTGGATTATCAAAATTCACGAAAAATACCGCTTTGTTGGAGGCGTTAAAGGTCAAATCAATAAGCAGAATTTATTACAAGTCTAAGATCCTTTTTTATCATCAAATAAAAAAGCTTAATCCCATGGACGAATTATTATCATATCTAAATATCTATTATAATAAATTCAAATGCCCTGAAGGCTCATTTATAAAACAAATAAGAGACGCTGGTAAAATAATTGATTTAGATCCTTTCACTGAAGACGGTAAAGTTTGTATAGATGCACTAGATCAATTTTATGTATCAAAAATTACTCAAACAGACAAAGCTGAACTCTTTAGAAAAATTGTACATTTATGTGACTTGTTCTGTAAAGATCAAGTAAATTGTAAATACTATAAAGATATTTTATACGATGTGCTGAATAAATCAGCAACTTAAATAATTTAATCTTACTATTTTTTTTTTATTTTTTATCTTATTAAAATTCTTTTTTTTTGGTTTTTTTAAGTCGCCTATGAGGTGCAGTATAAATTATAAATAAATAAATAAAATATTAAATTAAGCAGCTCCTTAAAAGATTTTTTTTTTATGCTCAGAACTTATTTTTTATTTAATCTTATTCTCTTTTTAACCCGATGACCTCTCCTATATTTTATTATTTTTTATTTTTTTATTAAGGGTGCGGCGGGATTCGTTCGCGACTTCGATTTGTAACACTGAATTTCAAATTAAGTTTTATTTATTTACAATGGGTTATCAACCGAAGAATATAATTAAACCCGGGGTTTCTATACAGAATCAAAATAAAATATAAACAATATTCAAATTAATTTAAACCAAGTCTTAACTTTATTAAAAAAGTCCAATTTTGGATATAAGTGCGGCACCTTAAGATGAGTTTCCGACTAAACGAAGAGAAAATTGAATGTTAGCTAAGAGAAAAAACAGAAAAAAGTTAAATATTATAGTTATACAATCAAAACTGGTAAATTTTTGAATTTGAATTTTTAAGAAACTTTCTAAACTAAAAGGACTAAAGAACAATAAATACAAAACAATTTAATTAGAACAAAACAGTTTATACTAAAAAAAAAATTAATTAAGATTCAAAACTTGATAAATTTAGGCGTTCTTTAACAAGGAAATACGATAAAAATAAAAATTCGATAGCAAAACTTTACAGTAAGTACATTCAGTTAGAATATGGAGATAATTTTCATAGCTTCAATTATCGATAATTTTTAAACAAAATTTTTTGACTCAAAAAAATTAAAAACTATTAAAAAATTAAATTTTTCTCTAAATTAACTTTTTCTTCGTCATAATGATCATCTACCTGGCTTAATAGACTCAGTTAAAAAACCATAAATTATAAAATTCAAAAGCTCTTAAACGTATCTTTTTTTCTAAAATCAAACTAATAGAATAAAAGAATGCTTAGAGCGGCTCAGTGACATGGAGCGAAGCGACTATATCTTGTAAAGAGGTAAGAAATTGGAATTTAAAACCTTAGTAATGGCAACTTAAAGGTTGGAAGGTATGCATGCAAAGAGAAAAAAAAAAGCAAAACCAACCCTAAGTTTGTCAATACTAAAAAAAATTTAAAACCTTTTTTATTGAGAGTGTAGTATTAGTCTAAAATCTTAAATTCAACTAAAATTCAGACTTGAATCGCATGACCTATTAGATTTTTATAAACTTTTTGATTAACTTACTGACTAAACGTCCAAAGTGTTCGAAAGTCAATTTGAACTCAAAATTATTTTTTTTAATTATCGTAAACTTGGATTACTTAAGTAATTATAGACAAAAGCAAACGGTAGCTCAATGAAATTCAAAATAAATATTCTACCAAATTTTACCAGACATTGTAAGATTTATGATTTAACGAAAAGATCATAAAAATGATTTATTTATTTATGTAATTCGATTTGAAATTCATTTGCTGACGTCTTGATAAAAAAAGGTCAAATGAATGATTCCAAATTTTTACCGTTTATGCTTAGTAATCATAATATATTTTAAGAATGTAAAATTCTTTAAAAATAATATTATAATTTATTATTTCCTGGATTTTTTTTTGTCAGTTCTAGTCAAAATTGTGTTGCTAAGAATCAAAAATTTTAATTCATATATTGTTTCAAGATTTTAAATGAACAAAACACAAGTATCATGAAAAAATGTTGTCAAATAAATGATAATTATAAATGCCGGGTTTAAAAAGTTTTGAATTTTTGAATTTACTTTAATTTTACAGCTTAATTTAATTTTTTGTTTTATAAAAAGTTTTTATTATTTAATTTGGAAAAGATTGTAGAATTTTTTTGTGTTCAAATATTTTAAGAATACGATTGCTTAAACTCTTTCTTAATAATTTTCATTTGTCGTTTAAATTAATTCTTAGTGTTGGCAAAGGTTTTGTAACAGTTAATATCATTATTTTACGAAATATCAATAGAATCACATCAGAACTGGATTTTATGGTTGTCCCTAAAATGCGGAGTTTTTAATTCTCAAGTTAACTCAAAATTTACTGAAATTTTAATTTTTCCATTTTTATATAACAGGTGGCCAAAAATGCTTGGCAGTTTTTTCGAATTAAAAAAAAAATTGTTTTCGGATCTTTATAAAATTATGAAAATTTACTATCTTATACAGAATTTTGTCTTTTTTGTGAAAATAGCAAGCTTAAAAAAGAAAAATCTTTTTTTCAATATGAACCATCCTCGTTTTTGACTACCACCAATAGCCTAAATTGTCCTCGAAGGTTATGATAGTCGGGACACCACTTTTCGTTTTGTAGAGAATAAAATCTTGATTAAAATGAGCTTTTGATCTTAATTTTATGACGATTTTAAAAAAAAAATATTTTGAAAAAACCTCAAAATTTTCACATATAGATTTTCCAACTCGTAAATTCTTTTCAACCGCTCTTCCAGTGTAAAAAATATTTTTGAATTTGAACTCTTCTTCCTGTTTTTCCATCAAGTGATTTCATTAATTACCTTTTTTATATTAGATTGATTTTGATTCTCAATATTAGGCATCACCTTAAATTTTTAATTACTAAAAATTTAATTTTAAGGTGTTGAAAATTGTCATTCTGATCAATGATCTCGATATTATTAAGAATAAGTCATGTCGAAACTAAAAGTTCACAAAAATTTTTGTATATTACCGTATTGCTATCGAGTTGAAAGAATTCCGCAAACTCCTCCATAAAAGTTATAATAGTTAGTTTCTACCATTGTCAAATAATCTCTCATTCTTGAAGTGACCTCTAAAAGAGATTTTATTAGTTTGAAATGATGTAAATACCATTTCTTCGAGCAAAGAGTAATCAATCACTGGGTCAGAATCATCTGCACAATAATCTCCTTGACAGTTCATTGTATTTGTATAACATTTTTTTTAAAATTACCATAGCTAAACAATCCTCTCGAGATAGTTTCACAGTTGTGGTCATTTTTCTCTTTGACTTTGAACAAAAAAAAGATCTTTAGGTAACGATTTTTAATTAATTTTTTTCAATCGAAATCCGTATTCATCAACCTTGTATTTCCTGTTGCTTAAATTAAAATATTTTTAAAAAATGTTCCTCATAGTTTCAGTTAGATTTTCACAAGGTTTTGAGAATGTAAATGACTCAATGTTTCTGTTTATTGTACAGTACTTAAAAAAACGTTTACCTTTGTTCCATAAACCATTTGAAGAAACAGGAGAAATAATGCTATCATATAACTTATTGTTCGTCAATAAGCTTCCTTTCTTAAAATTTCTGTTCATTAATATACTTCTAATAATATTTTTTCTGAAAATCATTATACAGTCACGTCGCGTTAATCCGGACCTCATTTATCCGAACTTTTTAGGTTTCGAACACTTTTTGCATATTCCCTACTCCATTTGCAATATTAAAAAATGTTAAATATATTTTTTTAATCGAACTAAAAAGTTCTAAAAATTCGGATTATTTTGGAATTCGAACAAAATTTTATTTCCCCAGCATCAACTAATTAATATCTTTACCATGTAATTTTTTATTTTTTAATTCGAACCAAGATTTTTTTTTCATTTTCTTTATATAAAACATGCAGCTTTTAGATAAAGTAAATAGTAAAAGGTCAAAAATAAATCAAAGCTCAAATAATTTTTTCTTTATTTGTATTATTTTACTTACAATAAAATTAATTTTTGTAGTTTTTATTAGAAATAAAAAAAATTTAAGCAAATTATTATGAATATAATTAATTTTTTAATTCGAAATATTTAATCCGAACTGAAATTTTTGAATCCCCGAATGTTCGGATTAACGCGACGTGACTGTAACGTAATTGCTCGATTTTTACGACATGTCGTTATATTTATAGCGACATGTCGCTAAATATCGAACACTGGTTTTCAAAATGACATAACGACATGCCGTTAAAGTCGAAAAAGGCCTTTTTTTGAATTTTTTTTAAAAATTTTGTGCTGACTTTAACGACATGTCATTAAAGGTTAACGACATGTCATTAAAGGTTAACGACATGTCGTTAAACCCGAATACCCGATTTAAAGACATGTCGGTCTAATATAATGACATGTCTTTAATTATTAAAGATTAACCTGATTAACGCATATTTGCTATAACGTAATTGCTAGATTTTAATGCATGTCAAAGATAAAGGGAAAAAGGTAAAAAATAAAATAATTGTCCAATTTAATATAAATATAAATAATAATGAAAATCACTTACTTAGTTATTTACCTAATTGAAAAGGTATTCGGAAAACTTTGACTAGAAATAACTATTGCTATTTATTATATATAAATATATATAAATTACTTTTTGGTTTTTTTAATGGTTGTACTGGAAAAAGCGACTCGCCATGTTAAAAGATATCTATACGAGAAGGGGTGGAGTTTATTGATTAATTAATTGGAAATTAAACGCAACTGACTTGACTACTGTCTTCGATTAATTTTAATTTTATTTAAAATAATAAAAGGCGCCTTATAAGTTTAATTAAAATAGATTTTATATTTGTTGCTTAGTTGCAATTATTGTTCAAAATATATGGCGCTTATTCATTCTAATATAATTAAGACCCATAAGTTTAAATAAATTAAGGCGCCTACTTAAATAAGCTTAAATTTGTAGTAAAGATTTTGAATTAAGTTCGGAATATTTATATATTTTTAAAAATCTTTAACTGCAATCGAAATTTAAACGACCATTTTATAAAATTTTAGGAAGGATAAATATTTTATAATTTAATCATAAAAAAAATTTTTAAATCTGAACACGAGGCCGGGGTGGCGTGGGTCATTTTCCTTACTAGATAACCTCTTTGTCAAGCTTTTCTTTCACGCTAAATAAAAAGATTTGAAATATCAGAAAAATTTTGAGTTGAGTGGTAACTTTTGACTGTAACCCTAACCATAGCTCAAACATCTTAAAGTGAAAATTAAGGCTAATTTCAGTTACCTTATGCTCTTTTTTAAAAGGTTAAAAATTTAACTTTTATAACTGTTAAAAATATTTTATAAATAATATTCTTTAACTAAAATTTAAAAAGATGGTAGCGGATCTCAATAGAAAAATGGCCTAAAATTAAGACAAAATTAAATCTATCCTAAGATTAATAGAAGATAATTTAATTTAAAAAACCGTACCCCTACCGTACTCAAAATAAATTTTTTCTATTTATTTACGAAACCGATACGAAAATTTTTTTATTTTTATTTTTTTAACATTTTTTTGAAAAAACATTAAATTAAGTATAGGAAGCTTATTAAAAAAAAATACCTAACGATCCGTGCTCAAAAAAATATTTTTTTTATTTAATAAAAAAAGTCTTTGATAAATTAATAACCGCGGTTAATAAATTTAAAAAACTTTTTCTAATTTAAAAGAAGGACCTTTGAAAAAACAACACCTCGGTGCTTTCAATTAATATTAAACTTTTTTCAGAAAATAGCTTTCATATAAGGTAGAGGAGGTCTAATGCTTAAAATAATATGTTTTTTTTTCTAGCATTAACAGTTTTTGAAGAAAAAAAAGGACTTGAAATGTTCGACGTACGATGAAGTCCTATTTTATAGAAAAAAATGCAGTGATTTAAGGTGCCCAAATCATAAACCCTACTTGACAAAAATTCTAAGAATTCTATTAATTATATTACAATAAAATCCAAATTCTTTTTCTTTTAGAAATTTTAATTCTTGATCATATTAGGTATGGGTTTAACGATTTTTATGTTATCTAAAAAAATAACATGTTAATAAAATGATTTTTTTTAAATCACAACCAGGTAATAAAGAGACTTAATTGAACTACTAAATAAATAAGTTTGACCTAAAATTTATTTAGAGGAGTTGTTAGTTCGGAAAAAAACAAAAGTGTAAAAGGACATCATCTACAATTCTCTCAAAGGACTTCATCGTACACCAAACATTTTAAATCAATTTTTTTTATCAAAAACCGTAAAAATGATAAGACAAAAACAAATATGATTATTAAGATAACTAACCGAGACTTATAAATATTTTTTCGTAAAATATCTCAAAATAGAAAAAATTGAAAATCCTCGAAAAATCGAAAGTTTCGTTTTTTGGAATTTTAGTAGGGGTACAGCGTGATTACGTCTGTCAAAAAAATAAGGATAATAACATGAGTTTCTTGAATTAACTATTTTTGAAATTAAATAGTTTTTATTCCCTACATTCGAAAACCACTTTTTTTCCTGTGCTTTTTTTATTTTGTTAACTGTGAACCTTGGTGAACTTCGAGGAACTTTGGTGAAATCGAAATGGCGGTGAATGTTAATGAACGTTCACAAATGAAACACTTGAATGACCACAACAGTAATTTTTTCAAAATATGTTTGTTTTTAATATTTTCAATGTTTTTAAGGAAAACTAAATTGCTATTAAAGGGTCAGTTATTTACTTTCACGCTAAATTATCTGATTATCATTAAGATGATAACTTTTTGAAATTTGTTTTCTGAGCTCAAAAGCACGATTCCTTACTTACTTTTTTATATCAAAGGAAATCTGTAGTCCTCATCAGTCTCTATATAATTTTTTTACGAGATAAAATATCTTTACGAAAAGTTAACTTTTCTAACAGGTGGTGGGTCAAATGGGGTGAAAGTTCCGGCCAAGTGTTTAAAATTTTTCTAACAACTACCCCATGATTTAATTGGAAATAAACCTTTTTCTGGCATTGTGATTTACGTTAAAAAAAAACAGTTTAAAAATATTTATACCTGAAAAAAAAATTAAAAAACATCTCTGTAATGAAAAAAATGTGCAATTGTATGCAAATTCTTAAGTTGCAGTTAATAAGGAAGTCTCCAAAATCTTTCAAAAAAAATTTTAAATGAATATTTTAATTTCCAAGGTATTTAAAAGATTTGAAAACTAAAATATCGAAAAAGACTCTTCAAGTCCAAAAGAACACTTAATTGTTTTATTTGATTATTTATTTGGTTGAGTTAGCCTTTTTTCAAGGAGAAGTATTCAGATTATTCTTAAAATTTTCTTTTAGGCGGTATTTTTATATTTATTGTAACTTTTGAGGTTTTCACTTTAAAGTACTTGGATATAAGTTCAAAATCAGAGATAAAAGATCTATAAGAAGAACTGGGTCATTAATTATGATGAGATAAAAATCAAGAAAATTTAGTCACAGAACGGTAGTTGTGTACAATTATGGTAAGCTAAGGTTCGTTTTTAATAGAAGTGCAGTAATAGTTTTACATAATAACCTGGAGAATAAACCGCTTCAGAATTTGAAACCAGGTTTAAAAAACCGGTTCGAAACTAAACTGATTGACCAACTCTAACTGGACGGAACTATTCTAATAATGACTAATGCTAAAAAAACTGGGAGAGGTTTTTAGAAAAAAAAAATGAAAGGTTGCCTCTTAAACAACAATATTACTAGAGAAGCAAGGCTTTTATTATGCGAGTAACGACCCGTTATTTTGAACTTTTTTTTTAATTTATGAAATAATAAAGTTTCATTGTTTTAACGCATGCATATTTTTTTACCCTATCAAACTCTTTAGTTTCATTTAATACAGTCCCAGCAAAATCACTCAGTATTTCATTTTTTTCTATATATACACATATGGTTATTAGCTCGTTACTCGCAATTAATTTTTTTAGGCATCTGATAATTTTTTACGTCAAATCAACAGAAGAGTTGTCCAACGGGTCTTCACAAACGGTTTCAATTAAGATTAAAATAAAAATCATTTTTTCTATAAACCTGTTTTCCATCCAAATCAGTTTTTAAAAAATCGGTTTACCTCCTCTAATCAACACTGTAAATAAAAATATTTATAATTGATTAAAAATTACTAAATTAGAAGAGAAGGCTAGTAAAATTTAAAATGATTTATCGTGGAAAAATATGCAAATTTATTAATACAGTATACTAATGTTTTTTAAAAATATCTTGACAAAACATCCTATGAACAATATGTTAAAAAGTATTTAACAGTCATAGTTAAGTTTTAAACCAAAAAAATTTTATTGAATATTTGTTTATGAATATCACCATTTTTTTCTTAAGCAATAGAAATCGCCTTATACAATTTTTAACAATTTGTTTGTTTAAAATCTCTAAAGATGCCCTTAAACAACCTCTTGAAACCATTTTCAACCTATCCCATAAATGTACTATAGATTAAAAAAAATGGGAGGGGAGGTAAGGAGGGGAGGATCTCCTCCCCTCCTTGTTTTTTAAATTAATTTACTTTATTTTGTTCAATTGTTGGATTGTTATATTTAACGAAAAATTAAAAAAATTAAATATTTTATTTTTAAAACAGTGAACATCTAAAAAAATTAATCCTACAAAGAAAATTTAGACAAAAAGAGGATTGATAGTTTTTGATTAATTTTTTATTTTCACACCTTTTTTTTTAATTCTGATTTTCTCCTTACCGTTCCTTTTATTTAAATTTAAAAAAAAATGGCTACGTAGTTTTTTTACACTATTTTTAACACCTTGTCAAACTCCTTCTAAAAATAATTTTATTCGGGTCTTTTATTTTTTCAAGTGTCAAATAATTAAAAATTTAGTGTTAAAAAATAACAAAAATAATAAATAGTCGCTTTTTTACACTATTGCAATAATTTTTGAAGATTAGATCATGCTTGCAAATAAAAAATAAATTTTAATGACTTATTTAATAAATAAAATAAAAATAATTAGAAATAATTTTAATCTCTTTAACTTAAAATGCAACTTTAGCAAATATATAAATTCTTTACTTAAATCACTCTAAATATAATTAACTCAAAGATACTTGAAATAAAAAACTTTGATAAAATACTTGAAATGGAAATTAAAAAAATTGAACTTATTCCGAGTACTCAAGAAAAAGCAATGCTCAGAATATATGAATATCTGTATTATAAAAATCAAATAAGACCAAATGGAAATATCTATTGGAGATGTATTCATTACAACACGGAAAACTCTTGTCCAGCTTCTGTTACTACAACCGGTGTAAATACTGAAATTGTTAGTTTTAGTCGAAAAGACCATAGTTTGCACCCATTAGTCGATGAAATTGATGTCAAGGTACGTGATATGGTAAATAACGTTAAAAAGCGAACAAGATCTTAACAGTATCCAATAAAGCAAATTTATCGTTCAGAAATTAATAAGCTTATAACCTAAACCAAAGATTTAGAATCAATTTATGAAAAAGTACCAAAATATGATAGCGTAAAAAATGGCTTTTATAAATTAAGAAAAAATTTATTGAAAAACTCAATACAATTGTTTATTCTTCTCTTTCTCCATGGCCTTTGCACAATGAGATTGATGATTTTTTAGATGTGATTGGGAGTCTTTATCAATTTAAAGACGAAAAATCACCAGAAAATTCTAGACAAACAGAAAATGAAGTAAAAAATGGATACAAGAAAGCCCGCAAAACCATTTCAAGTGATGCAGTTGCTCAAAATTTAATTGTTTCATTTCTTCAAGAAAACAAAAAGAAAATTAGCTCAGTTTTTGAAAGTTTTGTCCCCATTAATAATTTCAATATTAATTTGAAACAAGAAGACATTAATAGACTTAAACCAAAAATTTGGTTAAATGATAAACTAATAGATTATTTTTTAAATTTGTTAGCAAAGCATTCATATAAAAAAATTTTTGTTTTTAATACTTTTTTCTATTTTAAGCTTCATAGAGATGGTCCAAATTCTGTTAAGACTTGGGTGAAAGAAAATATTTTCTTATATGAACTAGCATTTTTACCTATAAATATCAACTCCAATCACTGGATTCTGTGTGCAATAGAAAGTCAAAAATGCAAAGTCACAATTTATGATTCATATTTAGAAGAGTAAGATAACCTTTTAAAAAATATAAATGAATTTCTAAACTTTGAATATTCTAAGTACAACGGGATCAACTTGACATCACATTGGAGCATATCATATAGAAAAGATCTGCCTCTTCAATCAAATTCTTATGACGTTGGAGTGTTTGTTTGTAAGTTTGCGGAATTTTTTCGAAAGGTTCAGAAAACTTTTCGTTTTTTTCTGAAGATATTGATTTTTACCGTAAAAATATTCTTTTGTCAATTTTAAATGATTATATTTATTGATAAATTTGAATAACTTGCATAATTTGAAATTTTCTTTTGTTGTTTTACTTAATTTTTTTTTTATTATAATTACAATAAAATAAATTTCATTGGTCAATCATAATTAGTTGCTTTTTTACACTATTTATTTCATCTAGACCGCTTATTCACACTTTGTTATTAAAAAAAGAACAATAATAGTGTAAAAAAACTATGATCCCAAAAAAATAATTTTTATCTCAGACCAATTAATTTGAATTCTTTTTTTTATTTTAAAAATTTTTTCGGAAAATCAGACTGACTTATCCACTCTCTTCAGACAATTTTTTTTTTGATAATTTTTTTTTTAAAAATAAGAAGCCAACGTTATCTGACGTAAGAAATACTTTTGCTTTTACATCTAAATCTTTCATAAATTACAGCACTTTCTTTGAAAAAAAGGCGTGAGCGTACCGTTTCCGTTAACAGTAGTGTGAGCGTGAGCCTAAGGGTAACTTTTCTTTTAAGTTGAACTATTTCTTACCAAAATGCTTTCGAGAAATTTCGATAAAAAAGAATATTTTAGGAAATTATCAACATCTATTTTAAGATTGTTTTATTTTAAAAATTTTTATGATTCTCGGTCCTATAATTCCACTGAAATTTTACTTTCATTCTCTATTTTGCGAAACTCGCGAAACCCTCGGCTAACCGAAAAAATATATTAATAAAAAAAAGGTTTAGCCAATAGTTATAGGTCGAAACTTAGACATGAGACTCAAAAAATTATATTCTTTTTTATATTTAATTTTTCAAAAATTGACAAGTGGTCCTAGAAATTAATTTTTTATTTTAAGAAAGGCCTGCGATGCGCGGCCCAAATATTCCTACTATTTTTTCTATTATCGGTTCTTTAAAATTTTTTAAGATTTTGAAAAATGGACTTTAAATTTTTCGTACTTCTTATGATTTTTTAACTTTTTTAGGAAAAGCGTTAGAACGTGTTAGAAAGAAAATATTTCGTTATATTTTGCGTTAGACGTATTAAAAAGCGTTAGACTTTAAATATAAAGCGTTAGAGTAGGGAAATAAATCGTTAGGGTGGTGAAAAAAGCGTAAGGATTGGTAAATAAAGCGTTAGAACAAGTGTTAGGAGGGTAAAAAAGCGTTAGGTAAAGGGTTAAACCAGGTATTAGGAGGTGTAAAAAAATCGTTTAGTAGAGCGTTTACCTAACGCTTTTTTTACCCTCCTAACACTTGGTCTAACGCTTTATTTACCAATCTAACGCTTTATTTCCCCAGTCTAACGCTTTTGATTTTTCCTTAAAATCACAATTACGCTTTGCCTGATTTTTATAACGCTTTTATTGCTTGAATAACGCATCGATTTTTACTAATGCTAACATTTTTTTGGTAACGGTGTTTAACGCTTTTGGTTAAAAAATCATAATCACTACTGTAAGAAAAAGTAATTTTGTTGAGCAGAGGAGAAAGTTTTATTCCCGTTCATTCTCATGTAATCATCCATCAATTTCAATCTTTTGTCGACGATAGAAGTTGAAAAGTTTTATTTGATAAATAGGCTTTAAAAATGTTCAGACTTGCTAATTTATTATAGAATATTGTTTTAGACATCTTCCTATAGGAAATGAAAAAATGTTTAAAAAATTTTTTTCAAAATATTTTATTTTAAAATTTCTTATTTTGAATAAAAGAAATTTTTAGTCCATTATCAATTAATTGTTTATTTCCTCACAATTTAAAAAAAAAAAACAATGAAGAAGTTAGTCTCAAAAATTTTCTTTAAATATCCGTAACTTATAAAAAAGAAAATTTTGAGTAATTTAGTTTAGAAATTTTAAAAAAATTTATATAGATTTTTAAACAAAATAAATCAAATGCTCATAGCATTCAAAATATTTTGTTGATTTTTTGCGTTTTTTTTTTTGAATGAATTTTTATTTCTCATTAGTAGGCTTGGCCTTGTTGTGGTGGATAATATCCTGGTTGAGGTTGTTGCGATTGTGAATATGCAGCTTGTTGGACATAAGCAGCTTGCTGTGAATAAGCTTGTGGTGCTTGAGGATAAGCGCCTGGTTGAGCATAAGCGGCTTGTTGTGAATAAGCAGCTGGAGGATAAGCAGCTTGGGCTTGTTGAGCATATGCAGCTTGTTGAGCTAGAGCTTGTTGAGTTAAAGCTTGTTGTAATGCTTGTTGCTGAGCATTTTGAGAGTAAGCTTGAGCAGAATAGGCCGCTGATGCAGCTTGTTGTTGTGCTTGACTATAAGCTGGTTGAGTAAGGGCTTGTGGCTGAGTTAAAGTTTGACTTAAATTAGAACCGGATGGACTTGGTGATAAAGGAACTTGAGCTTGAAAGTTTTGTCCTGTTTGGCTGTACGATTGTGGCGCACATGGGTTACAAGATGGTGGTGGACATGGAGCACATGGGCTATATGATGGTTGTGGACCACATGGATTACAAGCAGGTGGAGGACATGGAGCACATGGGCTATATGATGGTTGTGGACCACATGGATTACAAGCAGGTGGTGGACATGGTGGAGCACATGGATTGCATCTTGGATTTACACTAATTATTCTTGGTTGAATAATTGGCTTTCTTGGCTAAAATTAAAAAGTTTCAAATTTTGATTTTTTCTTAATTTTTAAAAAAATTTCAAAATAATTACTTTTCCACATATGTTTCTTTCTTGATAGCATGGCCCTGGTTGAGAAGGTTTTTCAATGCATAGATTTACAACATCTCTTGGTGGCTTGACAACAGTAATTCTTTCAATAATATCTGGTGGTGGAGTTGGTAATCTACGAGTAAGATAAGCTACTCTACCAGGGCATGGCGATGGAACGGTAATTACTTGACGTCTTAGAATAGGACGTTTACAATCTGTCAAACTAGCGACAATTTGATCAATTTGTTGCAATAATCTTGGATCATTAGGGTCCAATTGATTGCAGTAATTGTTAAAAGTTGGAGCTGGTTGGTAACCACAATTATTATAAGTAGGGGCGTATGATTGACCAAGATTGGCAAAATCTAAATTATCAGATGATAACGATTGACCATAACGAGCTAAACCAGGTTGAGTTGGGGCCGATTGATATTGACCTGAGTAGTTACCTAAACCACCGTATGAATGACTTACTGGATATGACATTTTCTTTAAGGGTTTAATAATATAATCGAAAATGAAAAAATAAAAATTTTATTTGTTTAAATAAAACTTAAAATTGTATAATGATTTATTGTAGAAAAGAAAATCTCAAGATTTAAATAGGTTTTTGAGAGTATAAACAACTTCAGTCAGTCAAGCTTTCTTTATTTTGTTTTACGGGCAGATATTTAATTGCAAATAATTAAAAGTAATTTCTTTTGAAACTTTGTTTTGTTCACTATCATACTATCATACGCTTCTTTTTTTTTCTCTTAATATCCATTTATCTTAATATCATATTATTGTTAAAAATTGTCAATTTGAAATGAACACACACACACACTCACAATAAGCAAAAAAACTTGAGCTCAAAGCAACAAAAAAAACTCTTTGAGGAGATTGGTTTTGTGTTGTTGTTATTGTATTAGAAAATTTAAAAAAAAAATTGATTGATTTTTTTTCTTTGTTTATCTTAAAGAAATTTACAAAATATGTAAATTTATTTTGTTAGATAGACACCAAAAAATTGCTTTGGTAAGACAACAAAGAAGAGAAAAATCCAAAAAAGAAACAAAAAGAGAAGAAGCTGGTACTATGTGATGATAAAGATTGTGTGGATTTAAGAAAAATTTAAAATTATTAAAGCATGAAGTGCCTTAAAGAAAATTGAAAAAAATAAACAATAAAAATATATTTTTTTTTTATTTTGTGTCAAATATCGATAATCACTTGTCAATTATTTATTTTTTAAGTTTTAGATACCCAAAATATACCTTGAAAAAATATTAAGAATAGTTTACCAATCTAAACTATCTATTTCGATTGCTTTCAAATCTAAATTAGGATTTCTATTATATTTTTAAATTTATAAGTTTTCATTTTTTACTTTTTCAATTCTAAACAATTATTTTCCCTATAATACTGATTCTAAAAGTAAAGATTTTGTTTTCTTAATTTCAAAGCTCATAAACAATTGACGCTAATAAGCATTAAAAAAAGTTCATTCTAAAATATTAGCAGAAAATTTATAAATGGAATGAACTTTTCTGTAGTCCAAAATTTCAAAAATATCTTTATAAGTAATTCGAACATTGCAAAAGACTCATTCTTAAAGTTATTAAAAAAACTTAAGATTGAGTTGTCATTTTCTTTCATAAGTATAGTGTTATCGTCTGTAGCTTTTGCTATCAAGCAAAAGTTATCTTAGATGTTTTCAATCATTTTCTGGTGATGGTTAATTTCTGTTTGATCGAAGTAGTTATTGAAATTAAAATTGGACTGCTGACTTGAATTTTTTGCAACTTTTTTGATTTCTTGTTACTTGAAATGACTTTTTGATTTTTTAATAGAAGATAAATTAACTATTGACGTAGAGTTGTAGGAAAATTCGGTTGCTACAATTGAATTTAAATTTCTAGCTGAATTTAATTCAGGTTGTTCGGTTTTTTTCGGTAAGAATTTTCGATTAGGATGAACTGACACTGGTATTTTGCTTATTTGTTTTGGTTTTGAACTTTTTATCGTTTGGATTTGCAGTTTAATAGCTTCAATACGATTTTAGATTGTTTTTTCCCATTTTGAAACCTTAAGAGCTATTAAATCTTGATTAAGTTTGTATTCAAAGAATGAGGCATGTTAAAGTTTTTTGATTTTTTGTTTTTTTTGTTTTTTTTTGACCGAAAAAATCACTCTGCAAAGCTTTTAAAGCTACTTTTAGCGATAAAAAAATTTTTGCCTACTGCAACAAAATTTGCTGCACCTTTTGGCCAAGTCTGCAAAAATTTGTGCAATTTTAATTGCGTATTTAAATCATTGGCTCTTTTTAGAAAGTGCGCATATTTGCAGCTAATTAATAGATTTTTGCAATTTTGCAATTAAAATATTTTTCCTGCAAATTTGCACAGCATTAAAAAAACCTAAATTAAATACGCAATTAAAATTGCACAAATTTTTGCAGACTTGGCCAAAAGGTGCAGCAAATTTTGTTGCAGTAGGCAAAAATTTTTTTATCGCTAAAAGTAGCTTTAAAAGCTTTGCAGAGTGATTTTTTCGGTCAAAAAAAAACAAAAAAAACAAAAAATCAAAAAACTTTAACATGCCAAAGAATGAAATATTATCATTTAGGTTCATTTTTTGCGACAAATTGGTTATATGATTAATTCGAAATTAATGCGTGATTCCGTAAAATTTCAAAAATGTCAAATATCTTAACACAAATTCGATTAATTTGGCTTGATGATCAAAAATTGATTAAATTGGAAAGTTTTATTCGATTTTAATTTAATTTGAAATTTTATGTTAATTTTTTCAATTTAACTAATAGGCATCTTTTTGTTTTACATTTTCTATTACAACCACATCTAAAACTTTATTAAGTAACAAAAAATTGTTCGAGAGATTGACAAGTTCATTTGACAAATTCTTAAAATTACATTCGCTTCAGCATTTGTTACCTTTATTATCCTTTTACAGTGCAAATTAAAATTTCCTCTACCTTTTCTTTCTCAGGAAAGGAATTACTCTGACTTTTTCCTGCAAAATGCACAGTTACAGAATAGTTTTGCAGAAGTAAAATTTAGATGATACAAATTTTATATCAGATGTGTATCATCTAAATTCACATATTAGTTTCTATTGATTGTTTTCTTCAGAGGAAGAGTTGAAGAAGAGTCGAGGAACAAGATGCGTATAAATTAGTTTTAATTTGTATTCTAATATGTTTATAACAAATATGACCATCTTTTAATGCTTAAAAAATTTTCCGTTCTTTCTTAAGGTGCCCCAAGTCATTAATATTAGTATCTTTAAATTCTATTCCTCAATTGATAAGCGATTCCGAAAATTTTCTGAATAAAAATTTAAATATATAATGGTAATATCTAGCGAAGATGGTTTGGTTTTTTTAGGAAACTATTTTATTTTGAAGTATTTTTGTAAAAAAAACTTATTTTTGATCATTTTTCATTAAAAATTTAGTTTTTTTCAAACTTTAGTAACCTTTATTTTGTTAATATGAATCAAATTTTTCAAAATCAAAACCAATTTTTATAAAGCATGGTTAACTCTTTAATTCAAAATATTTTCGGAATATTTTTATCGGAATAGAAATGAATTATTAAGGCTCAAAAACAGCAAAATCTTAACTAGGGTTTATGATTTGGTGCACCTTATAAAAAGAAAAAGATAACTTTCTTAAAAGATAACTTAGATGATAATTTTTTTTAAGTTTTTTGTCTTTAAATTTTAAAAGCAATGCTTAAATTAAATCGAATTGCTAAAATAAATTTTCACCAGAGTTCTAACTTAGAACGAAAACTTAGAATCGAAGTTAGCAAATTTAGAACTCAGAAAAAAAATAACATAGGTTTGATTTATTTTTTGAAATGATTTCTAATTTTAATTAAAACAAGAGGGATTTAAAAATATTTATTTCAATTTCAATAATTTATAGAAAAAAAATTGAAATTTACACAATTTTTAAAAAATTTTTAGAAAAAAAAAATCAAAAATAAAATCATCAAAAAAGGGTCAATAAGAATTAATAAGTTAAAAAAAAATTATGAGAACCAAATTCACTAAACCGGACTCTAAATACATTTAATAAATAATACAAACTATAATTCTCATTCAGATTGGTTTAATGTTTTATTTGGTATTAAAAAAGGATTACGAAAGTTTAGCAGGAAATTGGAATAATTTGCAGGAAAATAAGAATTGAATATATTATTTTGGTATTTGAGTATATTCTCGTTGAACTTCGGATTTGTTGTTAGGATCGGATTCGCTAATTTAGGTCTTAATAATTGTTCACTTAGAATTTTATTCTGCGACATTAAAGTGTATATATTTTCACTTATGGATGAAAATTGATTATTTTTATATGATTGATAACTTTTTCCTATTTTTTCATTCAAATCTTGTTCACACATCAAGTTTAATATATGTTTTAAAACACAATTTGATGATACCTCTTTCCAGTAATTGCTTAAAACCAATAAAATTTTACCAAATCTCAAGCATTTATCTCTGTCTTTTGAATTTGACACATCTTTTAAACAAGTATGACATACATTCTGATAATTTTCTAACAATTCTTTATTATCCATATCTTCGGAAACTAAATTATAAATAGAAAGATTTATTTAATTGACTTAAAAAAAAAATTTAAATTAACCCAATTACATTAACCCCTTATATTAACTATAGTTTAATCATTAATTACATTAAAAAAAAAATATCAGCTTCAAATTTAAGTAAATTAATACCGTATTTACTCGAAATCAAGAATAATTCGAATTAAATTTTTTTTCTTCTAATTGAATAAAACCCAAATAAAAAAAAGACACAATGCGAGTTAATTTTTCTTTTTTTTTTAACTCAAATAATATTCATAAAAAAAAGTTATGCAAATTTTTTCAATGTCCAAAATAAGCGCACGCCCCTCTTTTTTAAAATAATTTTTTTTTCGTTCCAATAAAATTTGTTAAATAAACAAAATTTTATTTTATAATTTTTTTTAATTTTCTCAAATAGAGGAATATTTCAATTTTATTTGAGTTATTTTTTGAAAAAAAAAATCACTCGATTAGAAGAATTTGTTTGATGTGCCGGTATATTCTTAATATCGAGTAAATACGGTAGTTTGAATGAAATAATTTGCAAATTTCATTATAATTCTGACATTTCAAAATGCTCATTTCTGAAAATTTATAAAAGAAAATAAGAATATAAATTTTATTTGAAGGAAAATTTATTTTTTATTTCTACACTAATAACTTGCAAACAAATGCATGAATTAGAAATCAAAATTTAAAGAATAAATGCACCAAAAAAGCTTATTTTGAAGCGATTTACCAAACGTAAAAATAATCAAAACATAGTTTTTTACTGCTGATTAGGTTCTCAATAAGAATAATGCTAAAAACATCAAAAATCCTTTTATTTTGGGTCGCATTAATTGTTAAAATTTTAGGTTATAATTAAATGAGTCCCTATACAAGGTATTACGGTAAATAGATTAATGGCATTAATAGGGCTATTAGATTTAGAAAAGGGTCTCCCTCATCCCCACAAATAAAAATCTTCTCCTCACAATAAAAACACTCTTCTCCGCATCTTGAAACTTTTCGCCAACCTTTTTTATTAAAAAATCTCTTCACCACAAATCAAAAACTTTTAAGCGCAAATTAAAAAAAAAATAAATATCTCTTCAACTCTAAAGCCTTAAAAACGAATGATTTCGTTTGAATGACACATCAACAATTAATTTTAAAAAATAAATCAATAATTTAATCTCATAATAAATATGACACTGAACCGGTAGAAAAGTCCCTTCTTTCAATGATTGCCCATGTTCAATTCATGGAATAGATCAAAATTATTAAGATTCGCTCATTATTGTAAATAATGGAGGGAAAAATTTTCAGCTTTATTCTCGGTGAAGCATCATCCAAAGATCTACATTTAGAAATTGGCATAACTACAGTACAATCCAGAACTAAGTTAACAGGTTTCGAAGCCGGACTTAAGCCGCTCTTAAACCGCGTCGAAACCAAGTTTTGAAGCGGCTTAAGCCACTCCGGAGCCGGGCTTAAGCCGAAAAAAGTGACTCCGAAACTTCGGCTTAAACCGCTTCAAAACTTGGCTTCGGAACCTTTTAAGCCGACTTAAGCCGCTCCGAAACTTACAAAAGATTTTTCTTAGCGAAAAGATTTTTTTCAATATTTATAAAAACTTGTAATAATAATTTTTTTTCTCTTTAACACATTATTTATGCTTTTAAAAGTCGTTTGTGGCGAAGAGAAACGTGTTTTTGGACAAGAGATATTTCATTGTGGGGAAGCAATAATCTCTTTAGAAAATCCGATTTTAGTTCAGATTTAGATACACCAAAAATTACTAAAATTGGATATAATTTTTTCACAATTCTTTTTTTATATTCCAATCCAAAATAATTTTTTAATATTGACTAGAAAAACGATCTCAAACTTGATGTAGAAGATTTCAAAATGGATAAATAAAACAGTAAAAAGTTTGAGAGTAAAAAAAGGACTAAAAATCATTTTTAACAAAAAAGAAGATCCCGAATTCTATTGCCTAGATTAGAAAGCCTAAGCATTTAAGTTCATGAAGGTTCAAAAATTTTCATGAATTTTCAGAAATTAGAAATTTGAAAGGTTATAAATGTACTTAGAATAATAAAAAAATTTACTAAAAAGAGGTGCACTTCTTCCTAAAAAGGGAAATAAAAACTCTTGATCAATCTTCCTTATTTTTACTTAAAAACAAAGCTGATTGAAGAATGACGCAGTGTTACCGAAACTTTCTTTTTCGTTCTTTAAAATAGTATCATTAAATTTTATTTTTATTTGTCGATTTTTTTGAAAAATTTTATGAATTTTTAATGAAATCAAATTTAAATTTTGGTCATTGGATCCTCTCTTTAAACACTAAATTTTAAAAAATATTTTTTCGAAGCTTTTTTTTTCTTTAATTTCAAAAATCTAACGCATTAAGTTTTTTTTTTAAAATTTGGTATGCTTAATAAAAATGGTACGTTCCGGATACTGTTCGCCATTTTTGATTAGCTAAATTGATATAAAAAATAGCTAAATTTTTAAAAAAGATTAATTTTTAGGTATTATGGTTAATGTTTGGTACAATCCTACTACAAATAAAATTACCTGAATTATAAATTAAAATTCCTTTCAAATAAGAAAACTCTTCTTGATCCAAATCTAAATCACGTAATCTGAACACAATACTTTTGTAGGTTTTAATTATTTTCTCCAAGTCAAAATTTTCATAGTTATCTTGGTTAAATTCTTTCGATTCAATATTTTCCAAATTCAAATTCGATTGTACTACAGCAACCAAAAGCAATTCTGACCAATTTTTTTTCAAGAGTAAAATTTGATCATCCTGCTTAAGTGAATTAAAAAATGGCACTGAAATATTGAATTCGAAAATTTTTTCCACAAACTTAGCTGCAAAATCAAATAGATTTTGTTCGTTTTGATTCGATGAACCCATAGGTAAACATTGATTAAACAAATTCTGATTTAGATAATTATTTAAAAAATTCGGTCCAATTTTTTGCTCAGAATTGTTTTGTAACATACAATGATTTTCATTAAGACTAGGAATTATTTTAGAATCGTGATGATTATTTTTCTTAATTTGATTTGTTGGGTTACGTCCCTGTTGTACAGCTTCTTTTTTCATGCCCATTCGAAGACATTTTTTAAATCGACAATGTTGACACTGATTTCTATGATATTGATCTATTGGGCAATTTTTCGAAGATCGACATTGATAGGTTAAATTACGTCGGACACTTCTTTTGAAAAAAGATTTACATCCTTCACATGTATACTGACCATAATGCTTACCACTAGATTTATCCTGGCATACAACGCACTCTATGAAAGGCGTATTTTTATTATTAGGTTTTTGATTTAATGAAATTAAACTTGGGACTGTGGTAAAATTTAAAAAAGGCTTTAAGGAAAATGATAATAATTGGTTTTTTTGACTCTCTTCTTGTTTAATATCAATTATATTATGTAAGAAATGAGAATCTGGTGTCTTTTTAATTTCACCCAAATCAATTTTCTCTTTTTTAATCGATGAGGAACTTGAGCTAGGTGAGTGGTTATCGGGCTGAAAAGTCATAGATGTAGAAGGTGATGATGGTAAAGAGTGCGATTCCATCTGTTCAACAAATGAAGGTGAATTTAACGAATTATTTAAATCTTCCATTTTACTTTTTCTAAATTTTTTCAAAAAACTTTAAAAATAAATTGTGAAAAATACAAAAAGTGTCAATTTTAACCTTTTTTTCTATAAATTTGACATTTTCTGAAAATTGACAAAAAATAATCTAAGAATATTGAGTAATGGTATTTGATGAAAAAGAACTTAGCAACTAAAAGGACTATTAAAATTTTATTATATAACTTTAAAAACGAAAAAAAATATTCTAAAACTATTTGCTAATCTTTGCTCTTAATTTTTTCTTTCTTTTTCTAGCGATGACATTTTTAAATTTTTTTTCTGGAACATTTAAATTTCAAGCCAAAAACAACAAGAACTAAAAAAGAAAAGAGTCTCTAAATCATCATCTATTTAAGCGGTTAATTAAAAAATCTATAAAAAAAAATGAAATATTTCAAAAAAAATTTACGAAATAGGAAAAAAATGAGTTGAAACTTGCAGCAATCAGGTCTTAAAAAGAGAAAATTTCAAGCGATGTCAATCTTATTTTTTATTCTTGTATTCTAGTGATTTTATTGGAAGATTTTTATTTCTATTTCGATTTTTTTTTCTTGCATTTCGATCGGAATTAATTTCTTTATTTTTCAAATTAGCAATTTCAAATCAAATAGCTTAAAGAGGAAAAATAAAGAAAGAAGAGTTTCCTTTTTGATATATGATTGGATGTTTAATTTTTTTTTTATTTTTGGCTTAGGAAAAAAATCAAAAAATTTTCCTTTTTTTAAGAATATTTACTTTCAAGTAGATATTTAAGATCTATAACCAGTGTCTAAATTTTTTTAAATTAGTTTTAGATCCTGAGTGTAATTCTGTTCGGAAATCAATAAATTGACTCTAGGAGTTATAAAATATTTATTAAGTATTGTGCTCAAAATTTCAATTTTGTGAAAGCAACAATTGAGTTTTGTGGAATTAGCTTTAAGAAAATGCTTTGAGTGCATCTTCGGAAAATTTTTTGTGCTTTTTTATTCCCATGAACCTCCAAGATCTTGGATTTATTCTTTTGACAATTTTCAAGAAAAAAATTTTAAAACTAAACATATTTATATAGAATAAAATTTTGATAATAAAGTTGTTTCTTTCTTTTTTTCAAATTGCAAAAAAGAAAATTAAAAATACAATTTTTTATAAGAATATTAAAAAAAATTTTTTTTTCAAATACCTTGACCCGGAAATATAACCGAACCTAACTAACAAATTCTAATCAAAAAATTAAAAAAATTAAATCTTAGAGTTATTGGACATTTTTGTGGATTTTAATCTCTCAGACTGACTTTCTCATCATGTACCTAATATTTTAAGAAGTAAGGATATCTTACAAACCTTAGATTGGATGCACTAATTTCTTATTTTTTTTCAATCTTTTAGCTAATCCAAATAAATAATCATTTCCGAACTTTGGTTTGGTGGTTTATAAAATCCGAAATACGGATATTGATATCACATAAATTTTTTAACTTGGAAATATCAGATTATTCTGAAATCATAATATTGCATTCAAATTTATTTAAAAGTGAATATTTGGATTTTTTTTAAAATTGGAAACTTTTTTGTTCTTTTTTAAATTTTGAAAAATTTTTCATTGCGTAATTTTTTTTTATTATAAAATTTGAAATTGAATTAAGCAATTTATTTTTTAAAAAAAATAGATTTGAAAAAAGTGTAAAAATTCAAAAGGATAAGTTTTTTAAATACCTTCGCCTTCGCAAAAATAATTTCTCAGAATAAAATCAAAATTAAAAAAAATATTGATTATCCAGCTTGAAATATTAATTAGAAAAATCCAAACAAAGGAAATGGGATTTTTACTTAATACCATATGAATAAAATAAAATGAATAAAATCTTGAAAGATTGAAATAAATATTTGGCAACTTTTTTTTTTAATGAAACATTTTTTTTTCAAATTTTGAATTAGATTAGCCAAAGAACCCTTATCGAATAAAATTTAAAAAATTAAAACCAAATACATTTGTTAGAGGTTAATCTATAGTTAAGAACTAAATTTTAATATGGTAAATCCAGTGACCAGTTTAGTTCCTTGAAATTGGGGAAAATCTCTTTTAAGTTTAATTTGAAATTTTTCCAAATATTTTTGTCTAAAATTTTTATTAAAAGAAGATTGAAACTTTTTGAAAAGCACAACTAAAGTATCTTTAATAGCAATCAAAATTAACTCTTTTTTAAAAAAAAACTTTTCTGAATTTACTATATTAAATTTGGACATTAACACGACCATTTGTTTTCATAATATTCGATTTTAGTTCGAAGAATTAGATTCAGTAAAAATCATTATCTAAGGCTAATTATTTTTTTTTTAAATTTTATATAATTTTTTTGGGCTATTTTGATTTAAACTTAAAAAGAAAAAAGCTTTATTAAAAAAAAAGTTGCCATTTAAACATTTGATTTGAGCCATTAAATACTAAGGTTCTATTTTTGCCAGATCATGAAAATTTTCAAAACCATTAAATTTACGAAATAAAAACGAATTTTCTATTTGTATCTGCAACGTGATTCTACACCAAATCAAAGAACTATTGTGTTGATAGCGAGTTAAACTTAAAGTTATAAAACAAGGTTGAAAAAATCTAAAATAAATACAGTATTTGCTTCGAAAAAAAGATGTGAGCGTTACCGTGAGTAAAATTTTATATTTCAGGATGAAAACTGACCATACATGGGGTATACTTTTTTTCATTTTTTCAACAAAAAAAAAGTTGATTTTCTTAATAAGAATTCAAGCTTTTAGAGGAAATTACCAAATAATATCACAAACTGGTAATGGTAACGCTCACGTCTTTTTTTCGAAACAAGTGATTTATTTTTAGTTTTTAAATATGATAGACACTTCTTTTTAATATTATATACCTCTCTCTCTTATTAAGATTTGCTTTTTTTCTAAAAATTCATCACAAATGTGGACGAGACGTCATTTTAAAATATTTTTTCAATTTTACTTTTACGAAAAGCTTTCAATTTTTTTTTACTTTTTCAAAGCAAATTTTATAATTCACCGAGTGAATTCGTTGTATTTAGAGGAATTTGTTTCAGTAAAGGCAGCTGATTTTTTTATTTTATTTATAAAATCAATTAGAATGGTTAACACTTCAATTATAAATTTTCTTGGTAAAATAGAAAAATATTTCATTAAGGTCTAGTAAATCCAACAAAAAAATCAATTTTATATTTTTCGGAAATATCAAGAAATAAATCGGATAGATAATCAATTCGGAAACGGATAGCAAGAGTTAATATTTTTTTCTATTTAACACTGCTTGAAATTGAGTTTATTCCGTTTAAACATTCAAAACAGAAAAAAAATGATTTCTTATTAAACACCGTTTTTTTTCTATTACAATTTAACTAAGAATTGAATTTCAAGATTTTTTTTTGCTGAGTGAGAGGAAGAGAAAAATAAAGTTAATTATTTGCTCGATTTTGTTATATGTAATTAGGAATACTTGATTTCAATAGTTATTTTTTTTTGTTGAAGAGGGCTAGTTGAAATCGACTTGTTTAACAAGAAATAGTTTTGACAAAAAAATACGAAAAGAAAAAAACAATTTTTTTTTGTTTAAATAATTTTCAGTCAAATACCACTTGAAAAGTAAGGAGGACACTTGCTGATTTTTATTTTGTTTCTAATTAAACTGATTTCTTATCTTATTTATTTCTTAATTGTCTTTTTAAGAACACATTCTAAAATGAATTCGTATCCTGAGGAAAAATAAAGATCCCAAGTTTTATTCTAATTTTTTTTTATAGTTCATTTAAATTAATTTGAAATTTTAGGAGACTTTACAACTCCAAGTTTAAGTGTAAGTACTTTTTCAAAAATAAATTTATGTTTTTAATCCTAAAATTTGAATTTAATGATTTATTGGAAAAAAAATATTAAAACTAAATCCAAAAAAGGATTAATACAGACTTGATTTGCAGCAAAATTTATTTAGAACAAAGCTTCCATTCTCTGGCCTTTTTTGAGTAAAATTGTACATCAAGAAATTCTAATTGAAAATAAAACTTGCCATACACTGCTTATAATGTTCTACTTTTGATTAAAGTTATAATCCTTAATTATTATTATTTATAAAGCTGCAACGGGCTATCCCGCGGAGTTAAAGACTTCGTTCTCAGCTATGGCAGATGTATTCGTACCATTAGTTTTCTATGAAAGCAATTGTTTATCTAGTTGATTTTTTAACCCATTAATAATTGATTGAGTTTAGAATATATTTGGTAACTTGTTCCATTAAAGAATTAGATAATTTGTGAAAAAAATTAAAATTTGTCTGAAGAATTTGTTGGTTTTTCTAGTTAAACCTTCAGGGGCTCTTGAAAATGTATCATCGCATGGTACAAATCAATTTATTAAAACATTTGTCAAATATAAATTAAATCAAATTGAATTAAATCCCCACTCACTTTTAGGTCTCCAAAACTTGTTTTGATAAACAAGTGACGTAACCAGGGGGTTTACACCTAGACTTGGAGAATGGAAAGAGGACTCAGCCACTCAATTTTTTGAGAAAATTTTTTCAAAAAATATTTGAAACAATTTATAAAATTAATTAGTGAAGATAAACTATTTTCCGAGCTTGAACGATGGTAAAGCGACAAGTTAAACTTTTTGATTATTTAAATTTAAAAAAGATTATGAATTATAGTGGTGCAAATTTTGTTGGATCATGTAATCTACAGTTTTACATTAACTATATCATTTATTTAAAAATCAATGTTTTTGCTAATTATTTTGCTATTTATTATAAAGTTATGGAAATTTAAAATAAAACAATCTTCTAATCGAGAAATTTTTTGAATTGAAAAAAACTCGAATAAAATGTTTTTTTGTCGATCTCTTAAGCTTTAGAAAGATTAAAAAAAAGAAAGATAAAATAGCACTGCTGTGCTAATTATTGCAAAATAAAAAAGTGGAAATATTGATATTTCGATTCATACTACTTTTTTCACTACTTTATTTTTGACGTCTCCTTAAAAAGTATAACAAGTAAGGGTCGCAAAGCTCCTATTTCAAAGCGCACTAAATTTTTAAAAAAGAATTAAAAGGGGAAATTATAATTATATTTCTAAAATATAAGAAAACTTGTTTTAACATCGTTTTTTGGGCAGCTTTGAGCCCTTAAAACTATATTTAAAACTTTTCTTATATTTGTTTCTTTTTAAAACATATTTTAAGAAAGTTAAAATACTTGTTTTAACATTGTTTTTTGGGCATCTTTGAGCCCTTAAAACTATATTTAAAACTCTTCTTTTATACATATTATAAATTTCCTCAAAGTCTCACATTTTGATGCCTTACATTTACAAAGCTTCGCTTTGAAAAATTTCACTCAGTGAAAAATGTATACTTTTAACATGGTGAAAAAAGTAGTATCTACGGATATTTCTAAAGTGATAGACATTTTGGATCAAAATTAAACACATGACGGAACTTTAATTGCACTCAACCATCGAAATATATATGACGTGAAAACTTTGAAATTTCCTATATCGCAATTTCTGAAATAACTTTTCAGCTCATATTATTTTCGTGTTTTCTAAAATAAAGATCTTGATTTCAATTTCAAACAATTAAAATGATTTGGTAATTCTTTTGATTCGCAAGATACATAACCCTTTATTTTACCAAGTTTAAGTTCATCTTCAAGCCAATTGTGTATTTTAAGATTTTATTGATTTTTGACTGAAATTCTTCACCATCTTTTGGATTTCGAATTATTCACTTGTTATCATCAACAAAAATTTTACTTAATATTCAAAAGTCATTTGGAAGGTCGTTTATAAATCAAATAAAGTAGTCGACGGCTACAAGCTGAGTTAAGTAGGTGTCTTACTCAATATAACACCAGGAGATAATTTGGGAACTCATTTAAATCTTTTTGACTCGAGCAGGATTTGTCTCGACCTTCTGCTTGAACGTCCATGATATTTTGATTAAACCAAAAATTTAAAAAACTCTGCTTCTTAGGTATATTTTGAGATTTGAGATTTTTATTCTTTTTTAATTATGATTTTATTAAATGCGATGCAAAAATAATTTTACTGATTCTGAAAAATTAGAATAACGAAACAAAAGAAAAATGTTTTAAGCATCCAAATTATCTTTAAATTATAACTGTTTTAAAGCTGAGATAAAAAACTTTCGAGCGTTACCGTTACCATTACCCGTTACTGATACCATTATTATAATTACGCTTCATGAAATGGTAACAGTATGGTTATGCTACTGGACTGGTTTGAAACTAGCTTCTTATGGTCTTTCATGTTGTTTCCTTTTTTTTTCTTGAAAAATTTTTAAAAACTATGAAAAGTGAAGGGCTAAAAAGACCCTTTTGTTAATGTTATATTTAAATTTTCTTGTTCTTTTTTCACAACTGCTTATTGGCTTTTCTTCTATTTCCCTGCGAATGTAAGCTTACCATAATGTATTATTGGGGCTATTTATTAAAATGAAAATATTATTGGTTGGGCTTATTAGGCCTTTGTTTTCGAGTTTTAAAAAAAATAAAGATTAAAAATTCTTCTAAATTATTATGAAAATATTGGGTAAGAATGAAATGGCGTAGTTTTCTATGAAGATAATCAAGTAGGTAAGTTTTAATTCGCAACTTACCTTTTTGCAGCTTAAATATCATTGAAAACTATAAAAACAAATATGGATAAAAGCGTGTTTAAAATAAAATATGGACGTACAACATAAGCTTATGAGCGTATAATATTTTTATAATAATTTGTTTTTCCCATGAGGCTTTACAGAGAAAGATACACACTAGGCTTATAATAATTTTTAATAAATAAAAGCTTTTTCATAATTTTTAATTATTTATAGCGAATTATAGTAAATTAGAAAAAAATGGACAGCTCTTCGATTCTTAGGAATTGGGCTCGAGTTTATTCACATACCATAATCCTACGCTAGTTTCCAAATATATGCGGTACCTTTTCTTTTAATTCTCAGTTCTCACAATATTTCGTTTAATTTTTCAAATGTTTTTTTTAGTCATTATTTTTGACCAAAAGTTGATCTTTAGTCACCTAATATTTCAATGTTTTTAATTAATTGCAAGACTTCCGTTTTATGTTGGATTATTTAAATTTAAATAAAAAATATATAAATGATGAATACATCTTCCTGATATGACAGAATTTCTATTTCTTTTTTGATATAACATTAGCTATACAAAATAATTTCGTGATTTTCAAATCGAAACTAAGCTACTTTGATTGTTCAGCATAGAATTTCAAATTTTTACCCAAAAACTTTTATTAAGAAGAAGCAATTTAAGTGTGATCATAATATTTATTCAATAAATTACAAGTGCAAGCCAGACTTAAAATAATATTATTTGGATTTCAATTGAAATAACTTCTTATTTGTAATAATATATAATAAAAAAAAAACAAACTAAAAGACTAAAAATAAAAAATTGTTTCCATTGAAATTTTATTTTCAAAGCTTAAAAAAGGTTTCGATTTAAGAAACAAATTATTTTTAAAAAATTTTTCATCGAGTGGTTCTCATTTTAAATCTTAATTTTAAAACATTGGAATCACTCAAAGCATAAACAAAAATTAAAAGAAAACTAATTCAAATTATCCAATTTGATATAAATAAATTTATAGTTCCCTCTTAGTACCTGATTAATAATAAAATAAAAAGAAATAACTTCAAATGCTACTTTTAATAAAAATTAAATTTTTTTTTGGTTAATATTTTTATAAGATTTCAAAAAAGAATCTTAAGAAATTGTCAAAAAATCAGCTCCCATATATGTATACAAACAATTTGAAAGAAAACCACTTGAAAAAAAAAAAGAAAAAAAAAATTAAAAAAATAAAAACTTTATCGCGTTCTACTTGTTGATTCTGTTTTATATATTGGGGTTGAAATACCTATTTCTTTTTGATCAATTAAATCGACAAGTACATTAATTAAATACTTGAATCAGTAAGTAAATGCAGAAAGAAACGAGAGGGGGTAATTCTTAAATGAATTGGCTAAAAATTTAGATCTAAGATTCAAATTCAAAAAAAAAATAAAATAAAAACTTATGTCATAAAATTCATTTTCATCAAGCATAGCCCTAACAACGAACCGTCAAAAATCTTTCAAATAAAAATAAAATCAAAGATTCCAATTTTAAATTTAAATTATTTGCAACAATTTACGTATCGTAGTTAAGATAACTCATTTACTCACTCACTCACTTACTCAAACCTAAACTTAAAAATAAATCTTTAAAATTTTTGTTTATTTATTTGTTTACTTTTTTAAAGATTTTGTAAGTTTTATAACAATAAAAAAAAGGAGTTAAATTCGGAATACGAAGTCTCTCATTTTTATTTAATTCTTTTTTTTTTCTACGAAAAATTTAATCAGAGAGTCTGAATGAATCTCAGAAGAAATCGGCTCAGTTTTTGTTGACAAATAAGAAATATTAATTAAAATTAAAAGAATTACTTTGGAAATTTTAAAATTTAAATCAATAAAAACATAATGTATTACTCAATCTTAAAGTTTTGTATTTTCCTTATGGTAGCAAATTACGGAAGTAATTATTTTTATGCATTAAAAATTTATATGAGAAAGGTTTTTTCTATTATTTTATTTTTAAATGTAAGGCTGTACAGTTTCTATACGAGAGATACCAAAAGTTTATATCGGAAATAATGTCACTATATACTGTGATTTAGTCGATGAAGGAGCTGCATCTTGGCGTCGATATCCGTATAATAGCCCAACTAATTTTAGTATTATAGCCTCGCCGAGATTACCAACGAGATATACAATCTTTACAGATACAATTAATGCAACTTATACAGTTTCCCGTTTGGTGATCACAGGAGTAGAGTTCGAAGATTTCTCTACTTTTGAATGTACTTCTTTTAGCACAGATAAAAAAGATTTGATTGAAGCACGTAAGTTTAGCATTTTTTCTAAAATTATGAATCTAAAAAATTTAGTTTCCTCCTAAATCAAGCCTCAACAACGACGACTACCACTACTACAACGACAACTACAACTACGACAACAATTGTAACAACACGTGATCCGATTACTTTATGTCAAAATGGAAGTTATAATCATGTTCTATTTGCTTTGTTGTTAATATCCAAAATTACATTAGCAATTCTTTTATTCGGCTTTATGAAATTTTTAAGGCGTAATTTATTTTAAAACTATTCTCAGTTTTAATTAAGTGCACTTAATTTTTTTTTTAATAGCTATAAAGGCTGCTGACATACTTGTATCATTTGGTTGTATAATAGCTGCTATTGGATTTTTGATAATAATGATGATTTTTTGGATAAGCCCTGCTTGTAAGTTTTTATTGTTAAAAAATCAATTTTTCAATTTATTTAGTATATTTTTGCGATAAAGGCTAATTGTTTTAAGAATTACTCAATTTTTTTTGAAAATTTTTACATAAGATAACTTTAGAAAATATAAATTTTAGAATGTACTAAAAATTAAATAATGAGTGTTACAATCTTTAAGGATATTTTGATTTCAGAAACTTTTTAAATTCAGTGAAATAAAGCGAATTCTTTGATATTCTCTAAGCATACACTGTAAAAAAATACAACCGATTAACTACTTTTTTTTACGCTTTAGTTTTTAGGAAAAACTAGACGCTCGTTTTAGTCGTCAATAAATTAGTCGTTTTTAAAGAAGAAGGTGCTTAACTAAAGAAACGGCTAAAAAAAGTGTCTTGTTTAAAAAAAATTGAGATTAATTATTAAAAAGAGTTTAAACTAGTCGCTTTTAAATTAGGCACTTTTTATTTTTAGACGTTTTTTTTTAAGACATACTAAATAAAAGTGCCTTAAAAATAGTGACTACTTAAAGAGTTTTGAAAACTCTTCAAGATGACGTCTAGTTGTAGCGCCCAAAAATGGTGTCTTAATTGCTTTTATTTTTTAACAGTGTAGGTAACAGTGCAAGTATGCATAATTATTGCTTAAAAATGTAGTAATCTTCAGAATTTACAAAATTTTCTTTTTTTTTTACGAAATGTATCTAAAATTTATAATAATTTACGTATATAAATATTATAGCAACACTGTAAAAAATTTCTATAACCAAATATTCAAAAACAATCTTTCTGAGCTGCTCAAACCGCTTTTGCACAAATTTTAAAGCATCAGTATTGAAAAGCTTCGAAACATCAACTTAAACAGACTTTCAAATTATTTCAAAGATAAATGAGTCCATTTTTTGGATGCTTCAGAACAAAATTTTAAATAATATAATCTTAAAGATAATTTATAATCTTGAAGATTTATAATTTGAAAAGGCATAGAATTTTTACCATTTTGCACATCTAAATATTTTTATATCTAAATATTTTTATATAAGTTTCATTTGTTTTTATAAGCTTTTCATAAAACGCTTTATAATAATATTTGACTTTTAGGTATGTTATTCATTAAAATCTTAACTTTAAAGCCTAGTTTTATAAATGAATTCAAAATTTTACCTTTTTATAGCTTTTTAATTATTTCGAAGAGTAATTTAAACTAATCGTTTAATTTTAGATGTTTCATCATATCCATCGAATCAATATTGGTCTCCAATAGTAATTGTGCCAAGTTCAATGTCAGGTTTCTTTGTCCTATGGGGTGGAATTTATTATTTCATTATAAGATCATTCATTAGAAGTAAAATATAAATTTTAAAAAATAGATATTATTTTTTCAACAATTGTATTTACATATTTAGATAAATTTATAAACATACCTCACCTGATAGGAATTAGCGTTATTGCTTTTTGTCAACTGGTTCTTCTTTTAGTAATTCTTTGCTCAGTTATTTATTGTACAGGCAGATCTGCTTTTTCAGCTTTGACAACAGATTATTGTAAGTGTTCCATTTTTTTGTTACTTCAATTTACAAAACTATATTTAGAACTTATTTTTCTAAGCTGTTGTAAGCAATATTAGCGCTGGTATATTAGTAGCAACATGCTTCATTTTTGTAATTTATTTCTTTTGGATATTTAGGGAACAAATTACAAGCACCGAAGTTAGTCCTGATGACAAGTAATTAATTTTTTCCAAGATCAATCGAAAAAAATATTCTTTAAAGATTTTTTTCTCTATAAAGAAAGAAGATCGACATGATGAGATCTTCATCAAATTTAGATAAATCTATGAGTAAATCATTTAAATCAGGAGAAAATATAATTACAATTATTCAACCAATTGATAGAAAACCAAGTATTACTGGTTATAGCGAACGAGAAGTTCTAAATTCTTATCATTCAGAAAAAAAAGACGGTTTAGGTTCGACTCGTTCGATTATAAACTCAAGACAAGAAATATTAATACGACCAGATGTGTTAAGTTCATCACGATCTAATCCAGCATTAAAAAGTTTTGTCTATGAAAATAGAACAAATGAGCTTTTACCGAGTCCAAGACTAGAATCTGAAACCTTTAAAACTAGAATTAGAAAATCAAGAGATAATATAGCCGATGATTTATTCATTCAATCTTTAGAACCAGTCACTTCTAGAGTTAATTTTGAGAGTTTAGAAGCACCCAGAGCTTCGATTGTAAATTTAATTAGACGTAATTCACTCGTAAAACCTAGTGATTATAAACAAGAAAATTTAGCGGATGAATCGAAGAATGATGAGATTGAAGAAATAAATAATTATTTACATGATGAAACTATAGTTGGCGAATCAAAGCCCAAAAAAATAGTAAAAAAGAAATTGAAAGCTAAAAAAGCTGAAGTCGAAGAAAACGCTCAAGACAATGAGGAAGATAAAGAGCCTACAAAGAAAAAGAAAATAATTAAGAAAAAAGAAGCAGCTGAGGCTTTGACAAAAGATGAAATTGACGAAAATGATGATGTTCAAAATAAGAAGAAGAAAAAAATAGTTAAGAAAAAGGATTTAGAAGAGAATTCAAATGAAAACATCGAAGCAACGCAAAGTGATGTAAAAAAGAAAAAAATCAAAAAAATTAAAAAATCCGATGCCAATGAAGATGTTTAAAAATTTAATCCTAAGTTTAATATTGAAGTAAAATTTTATCGTGAATTTTACTCTAAACTCTAAATTTTATTTTTTTAAAGTTCACAAAATTTTTAGTTTTTGATTTTTTTTTATTAAAACTTGAAAAAAAAGATTTTTTTATTTTTTGGTTCTAAAAATAATATTTCAGACGATTCTTTCAAATCAAATAATGCCTCATTGGAATTATTAATTACCTATGAACATAAGGTTAAAAAATAAAACCGTTTGACCAAAATTAATATAAAATTCTCAATCTTTTGATACCAAAAAAAAGTTTATATGATTTAAAAATCAAACTTAAAAATAAATTGTGACCGGTTTTACCGGCTACCGCAAAACCCTGCTTTAAGGTGACTTTTCAGTATTCAATTTCCTTATTTTGGTACGAATTGAATTATTAAGATTATTTATTTGATTTTTTAACAAAGGATCATGTGTTTTTGCGTATTCTCTCATTAGCTTTTTTTTAAATTTAATATCATTTATTAAATATTGGGTATCACTTATTTCTTTTTTTTTCTTTGAAAGGCAAAATCATTATCAAGAAAAATTAATTTACCGTATTTCCTCAAATACAAGCTCACTCAAATAAAAGAGCGAGGCTTTTATTTGAGGCTAAAATAACCTTTTATTTGAGTTTTTTTCGATTCAAAAAATTTCTCGATTAAAAGATTGTTTTTTTTTAAATTTTAAATTCCCATAACTTTATTACAAATAAATTATCAACAACATTATTTTTTTATTACTGTAAAAGATTCAAATAAAAGATTTTTGTTCTTTTATTTGAGTCGTTTTTTAGGACCAAAAAAAATTCAAATAGAAGTTCTTCAAAAGATAGCGACTCGATCTTTTATTTGAGGAAATACGGCATGACATTCCTTATAGAGTTTAATGAAGCGTATTAAAATATAACAAAAATCTAATTTCCGTTCGTTTATTAAAAGGAGGTTTAGTGGGTCCTTCGACCATTTTTTTTCAGGTGAATTAAAAAATTTGAAGAATCAATTTTTCGCCCTATTTATTTTATGATAAGAAAAAAGTCAACTTTAATTCTTATAAAAAGTTACTGGAAACAAGACAAATTATCACTTGATTGTCTTTTTGACTGCTTATGATACTGTAAAAACTTGTTTATAGCTGGAGGGCTCTATTATTTTTTGATGATCACCAACTCCTATTAAACTCGGGTTTAACTTGTTCCCATTTCGATTTAAAGATAATGAATAATGTAGTAAATAAGAATTAACAGAGATATTTAGGAATTTACATTTTTATGAACTTATTGGAGAAGGGCATTTAAGATATTTTTATATGAAATCAATTTTTGGGGTTTTCTTGGAGTCAAAATTCTAAAATTCAGATAGCGTAGAAGTTTGGTATTGTGGGAATTTTAATTCTTTTTATTTTTTAGAAAAACTTTTATTATTTTTGGAAACAGAGCTTTTAATTTTATTTAAAAAAAATTATCAGATTATCTAATAAAGAAATTAAGTTTTTAAAAAAATTAGAATAAACTAGCAGTTTGATTGTGACCCAGGGTCCAATCCTTTAATTTTCTTTTTTCCTTTTTCACCAGATGCGCTAGATGATCCGTCCATGCCTGACATTATTCTATTTGAATTCGATGACATAGCCTATGAAAAAAAAAGTTAAATAAAAAATTCGTTTTTCATTATTCGAGTATAAGGCTTACTCCTTGATTTCTTTTATTCTTTTCGGCATTTTCTAATTTAGTCAAAACCGAATCGACTTTACTTACAATACTTCCAATAGACGATTCCATTTTGTCAATTCGACTAGACAAGTTAGAGTAATCATCAAATAAAACACCTTCTGTTCGTTTTCGCTTTTTAATTTCTTCACCGTCAGCTGGCTCATTTGCTTTAGCTTGGTCTAAAAGCATATATGCTTGCTTTAATTCTTCATTTTGTTCAGAAAGATCTTTTAACATGTTCTTTTGTTCCTCTTCATTGAGACATCGATCACCATCAATGTCATACTTAGCAAACAAAGTCTCAATTTCAACATCACCGTAACCTTTAGACTAATTTAAATAATAATTAAAAAATTAATTATTTAAAATTTTCAAAAATATTTTAATTACTCTTAGATTATTTCTAAATTCAATAAAATCAATTATATTATCTTGATTTAGATCCGATGTAGTTATAGCTTTTTGAATGTCTATTATTTGGGCTCTTCTAATATTTAGTTTATCCAATACTCGGTTATATCCTTTTTTAAAAAATGACCCAAGTTCAATTTCACTCTTTTGATTGGCTATTTCTGACTTGATTTCACCATATGTATCGTTGATAATAGCAATGAACATATTCAATAAGACAAAGAATACAAAAAATACATAGGTTAAAAAGAATATTGGACCAAGGACTCTGTTGGCTGCTTCCAATGATTCAAAATCAAAATCACCAAGAATTATACGAAATAGTGTAAAGCTTGATTGATTAGAAAAATTAATTAATTTTTTAAAACATTTTGATTTTGACTAAATTTTCCAAGATTCGTAAGGCAAGGCAAAACAATTTTTTGCTCTTTTTTTTAATAATTAAAAAAATATGGCCTAAAAATACATTAATTAAAATCACGCAAATTTGCGTAATAAAGGTTAAAAATTAGTAAGTTTATTTTTTGATATTTATATGCCCAGTCAATTTTGATTGTCTGTGGCACGCATCTAAGAGTTCATTTATTACAGAAATTTTGCATGTTAGCAAATTTAGACTCAGGCACAAAAACAATACATTAACATGCTTAAACATGCATATTACATGTTGATTTGTCTGTGACATACATTTTACAGTATGAATCTTGCCTGTCACAGAAAAATAAAATCGACTGAACAAATAATTTCTATCAGAAATTATTTGCATCAATAAAACAGTATACCATTAAAATTAGGAATTAATTTTGATTTTAATTAATTAATAGTCTCTATGCTTTGTCTGAGAAGAAATAAATAATTTTAAAAAAATACTTACATAGAGTAGGAAAATGTGCTGAAATCTTTTACTTGAGTGCCAAAAATAAGATATCCTAGCTGAGCATAAGCCAAAAATACAATAAAAAACATGATTGCAAAACCAGTTACATCTTTGGCACATCTGCTTAGAGTCAAACTCAATTGAGTCATAGTTTTGTTGAAGCTAACATATTTGAATACTTTAATCCAAGCTAGAAACGACATGAAACCAATACCGTTATTGAACAATTCTTGCCAATAAGCCAAAAGATCGAAATCAATGAATTGATCATCATTTTCAAGTAATTTCTCCAATAAGCTATTAACTTTAAAATGTCTATAAAGATTGAAAACAATACAAACTATAGCTATGGCGAGAATTACAACGTCCAAAATATTCCAGAATGTTTTGAAATAACTCAAACGATGCTTTTTTATTTCTATAGCTTCTTCTACGATGTAATAGAGTACAAAAACAATGAATATAATTTCACATACCAAAATAAAGTAATCAAATGTTGATACGTATCTGATTAGCTTAACTGGTCGCATTACATATGAGGGTACTACACCTCCGGTTGCTGGCAACTCGAATACAAGTCTAAGAAATTAAAAAATTTATAAAACTAATTCATTTTTATTAATCTAATTATTAATTTTTATTAATTTTAAATTAAGTATTTCTTCAAATTTTTTACTGGAGTGAAGTTTCTTATTGAATTAATTAAAATGAATTAGTTAAAAAATAACTCAATAAAATTTTTTTTACACAATAAAAATTATTGTTTTATTTTTTTAATTCAATATTTTTTTTAAACAATAAGATCTATTGTTTAATTATTTTACAGGTTAATTGATTAAAAATTAAACAACAATACAAAGTTTTTATCAAATACCGCCAAGATTAGTTTTTTTCTTTAATACTTTGTAATGACCGCATTGTTCCAGCAACTATGTTTGAATTTGATTTAATTATCGAATTAAGTTGAGCCAAGGATGTCTATTAAGCATAGAACAAGGATGATCAAGACATTTATCTCCTAACCGATAGCTCCCTCACATGGTCTAAACAAAGAAAGTATTAGACTTGCCACTCATCTTAAAATTCATTGACCACTGAATGACCACTGCAACCTCAAGCTAGCCGCAGTGGCAGTCGCCAACACTGCCCGAATCAATTAATATTATATATAAATTGATTCGGGCTATCTTAAATTAAATATTTCTTACATATCCCTTAGAAATTATCCTTGGAAACTAATTTTTTTATATAGTAAATACTCAAGATGGATCTCTAATAGTTTAAAGATTCGTCAAATCAAGCAAAAGCTCCTCATTTTTTTAGTCACAGTCACTATAATTTCGGAGTTATTGGTCACATAAAATGTAAGGCCAAATATCTTAAAATAAAATAAATAAATTGAAAAAAGGAAAACAAAAATCAATGATTAAAACAATGGTTTTTTTTGTTAAAAATTTATTGAATTAATACAATGACTTTTACTGTTTATTGATTTATTGAATTATTTTTTTTATTGAGTTAAATAAAAATTTTATTGAGTTAGCTTTTTAACTAATTCAATATTTTTTTAACTCAATGAAAAACTTCACTCCAGTAAATTTTTTTTTAAATTGGGATAAATAATTTATACATTTTCAGCTTTAATTTACTTTTAAATTTTAGAAGCTTTTTTAAAGTATGCGCTGTTACATTATGTTCACATAAAATTTTGTTCACGAATTGGTGAACAACAAGTTTCAAAAATTATGTGAGCATATAAAGGTTTTGGTGACGATATAACGGGGTTTGGTAATTATGTAAAGGTTGTGGGAACAAATACAATCAACTATCTTATATCTGAATTTCAATATTACAGAATTCTCGATTATCCGAACAAAATTTTGGAGAAATTTGCTACCAATAATAAGCTAAGCATGTAAAACTTGGCATCAATAGTAAAGCGTTACAATTAATTTTTGACAATTAAAAATATGATATCAGATGATCTCACGTTGCATATTAAAGAGTAACAATATTGACTAAAAACCATTGGTATAAAACATGTGTTAAGTGTATAGTAAGCTAAATGTTGCCGAATTTTAAATATGCGTTTTGAGTTAATAATATGTTAGTTAATAATTTTTTAGACTTATAAATGCATTGTTAAGGTTGTCTCAGAATTTCCGTTTTTTAATAATAATTTGATAAATCTAAGTCCTAACTAACATAAAATTTAATTAAAGGCTTTCACAGACTCAAATGGTATCTGGCTTTAAATCTTTAATTGATTCGATTTTTTAACTGGACACTTACTTTATTTGACAGAAAAGATTAATATTAGCATTATAGACTGTAAAGTCAACAAACACAGCTCTTGTTGCTCTATCTATCCATAAATTATCAAATAAATACTGAATTCTCGCTAAGGTTTCATTTTTATCTTGAGATAATTCCATTACATATCCACTACCATCATAATAATTCATTAAACCCTGATGACCTGATCCTTTCAATTGTTTTTCTGTTTGATAAAACCAACTACAAATAAAAATAATATTATTTTAATTCGTTAGAAAATTACTTTGTTTCGTTCAAAAATAATAACTTTAAAACAAAAAGTATATTAAATTTTTCTTTTAAATACCGTTAATTGAAAAATCAAGGGCGATTTAGTAAATTTTAAAATTTAATTTTGAAGATAGACACAATTATTTTTACAAGTATTTTAAAGAGCAACTTTAAATATCTTAATTTAAAAGTTATTTGAATTTGTATGAACTTCACAAAGCTTAGAAAAATCGATTTTTTAAGTACGCTGTGACGTTAGCGGTCATGTTCTGACCAACAAAAGGTCCAAATGTTTCAGTATCTTCAACACTTGGCGCCCAATCACTGTAGCATTGTCTAATCTCTTGTTTAAAATCATCTGGTATTACACATGAATTACTCCTTACTCTAACTTGTCTTAAGCGAGCTAAACCCAAAATACGATTTTCATTGGCTATAAATTTCACCAAACTATCAGTTTCATTATTGCTTTCAGTCGGCTCAAAATCATTGAAGTAATTGTCCACAAAAGGACCCAAAAGAATCTTGAGGCAATTAAATATTAAATATTTTTATTAAGATGTAAGAGAAGCTAAACTAAATGTTACAGCATCTCTACCGAATAAACGTTAAACCGTACTCAAAAAAAAATCTATTTTAGATAAAAAATAATTTTTAATAATAAAAAAAAAATTCAAATAAAATTTTTTTTTAGTACAGTTCGGTTAGCTTATAATATAAAATTATTTAAAGCTTTTTTTACCGTCCAGATATCATTCATATGAGTGATTTCTGCAAATGAGATTGGATCGTCTCCGCTTGATTTTGCCTCTATAAAAGAACCTATAAGGACATTGGCGAATGCATAAGTGGTTGAAGTTATCATTCCAAATGCAACTAAGTACAAAATTTATATTTTTGTGATTTTTTGTTTTATTAGTAAAAATAAAATTTACCAATGCAAAGGACAACTAAGAAAATTAGGTAAATTATTAATTCTCTAAGGGTAATTTTGACATATTTGTCTGGATATTTGACTTTATCAATGTCTTCAGTCTGACGAGTAGCCCACAAAAGTCGAACTAAACTACATGCCTCGGCAAAAAAATTTTTTTGTTGTGTTTTCTTCTTTTTAGATTTTTTGGCATTTTTTTTATTTCCAACTTGAATTTTTCCATTTACGTAGACTTCGGCTTCCATTGCTGCTGGTTGGTCATCTTCGATGAAGCCACTATTACCGTACATTCCCTGCATTGTCCCCGACTCATCGTATTGAGAGAGTGACATTTTTTAACTTTTAATTTTTTTTTCTACTTAGACGACTAAAATGAGAAATGTATAAAGGAATTTTCTTACTCTAATATTTTGAAAAATTTTAGCATTAAGTTTAAGCTCAAAGCAGCAAAAAAAAATCAATAAGTTTCGAAATGACGAATGTTTTTTTTTATTAAAAAGTTTTTTCTTATAAGTTGGGAATTATTTAATCAAATTTTCCAATATTTTTTTTGTGTTTTTTTTTTGAAAGCAATCGAGAATTTTAAAAATCAAAAAAACATGAAATGAAAAATTTTCAAGTCTAACATCTTGTTTTCAAGAATGCCAAATAATTTGGCAAACAATTTAACATGTTTTTGTCTACATATTATGCCTTTCTTTTTATTTCTAAAAATTCTTTTGTTTCTAAGCAGTTGATTTTTAGCCATAAGTAAAAAAAACTGCTTTGGAATTATTGATTAAATTTTTTTCTGTCAAATATGAATTTTATTAAAATTTTAATTTTTTTCAATGTAAAGAAAGAATTCGAATTGAAATGGAATTGAAAAATCAAGTTTTCTATTTTAATTTCATAAAATTTTATAAATAAAATGCCATGATGAAGTTGGTCACATTTAGTTTTGGCTTATAAGTTTTTGTTATGACCGAAAAATTCTAAACAAAAAAAAATTAATTTGAAAAAATCTTATGAATTATTGTCAGCATAAAATATTTTATTTACCTTTCATGCAAAATATCCCTAGATTAAAATTCTAAAAAATATTGAAAAAAAAAATCAATGATTGTTTGATAAAATTATAATTACAAAATACGTCTTAGCTATTAAGACCCTTTTAAGACTTTATTCTTATTAGCTCCAATTTATCTTGACAATCAAATTCTTTGATTTATTTGCCACAAATTTTCATAGTAATTGTGCGATAAATTTTCAAAGGCAAAAGTTGAGCAAGGCTACTTTTCAATAATTTAAAATCCTTTTTTATATGCTTAAGTCGTAACTTAATGCACTTAGAATGTGTGTTAAAAGGTTCTAAATATTTTTATATAAATTTTTAGTTTAAAATTTAAATATTGAATGCAATTTATTTACAAGACAATTTAATAGCTCTATAAATCATTTAGAAAAGAGTTGCAACCTATAGCATTCAAGCAACAATACTTAGTTTTTTTTTTTGGATAAATTTTGCATTTGAAATGTTAAAATTATACTGAAAAAAAATTGAACCTTTATGTTTAGACCTTGCTAAAAATCAAACTTCAGGATACCGAATTTTTACTAAAAAAAATAATTTTATGGTTTCTTTTTAGAAAATGATCCGGGACATAAAAAAAGTTAAATTAATTGATCGTTTAATAAATGCTAAACGTATTTTCAATCAAAGAACTATCAAAACCAGCTCATTGAGACTAGGTGGAGCTCCGGCTCATGGTCACGAAGTCAAAAAAGGAAATTCTTTATTTAGTTGGTTTGTTGTACCAGAACATTCAAAAGTACATCAAGGTTACGTTTATAGAGAAGCTGCAAATTTACAAGGAGCAACAAATGCTACTATTGGTAAATTAGCTATTACTTTAGCTTGGTTTTGGGTTTTTTATAACATTTGGAAAGTTCCTGAATCAACTTTTGGACACATGCCATATCCAGATACATCAAAATGGACCGATGCTGAACTTGGTATACCAGCTGATGATGAATAATAAAAAAAAAAATAGTTTTTTTTCTCTAAGATTTTCTTTATTATTTTAAAATTACATAAAAATAGATTTTTACTAAATTAAAGATCATCTTTACCAAAGTAAATTTTAAAAAATGATGTCTACATAGACTTTTTATCTTTTTGATCGGTAAATTTATCCACATCTTCCTTAACTAAGTTGAAATTAATAATTCAGGTATTTTGGGTACCTAAAAGAATGTGAGTTCTATTAACTGAGTCGAGTTTGATCAAACTTTCACGAATGTACCTAGACGTTCACGAGACTTTCTTACAAGAAAAAACTAATCGAATTTTGATTTTAGGAGACTTAAAACATACACAAATTAAACTAATTTTAAATAAAACTAAAAATTTTACATTACGACCACTTAGTTATTGTTGTGGTTGATATTCCTGTTTTATGATTTGATAATTATGCTTTTATTAAAGTACAGTAATCATTCGATATTAGTAGCGGTATAAAATCGAAAATTGGCAAAATTGTACCACCTCCATTTTTTAAACCTGAATTTTTTAAATAATTTTATCGAAAATATTTGTTTTTTAACGTCGCCCTAAAAGCCCGAAAACTTGACATGAGTGCCATTAAAAAATTTATTTTTTAGACTAGAAATCGATTGAAAATTGAATAGACCGTGGTTTTAAGGGTTAATAAGTTAGTTGGGTTCATTTGAATCATCTCAAAACTGAAAAATTTAATTATTTTTGAGTCAAGTTTTTGGACTTTTAGTGCGATGTTACAAAAAAAATATTTACGGTAAGAAAATCAAAACAAAAGAATATTTAGATAAGATATGCTCGCTTTTTACCAGATAGCCGCGCCTATTTTACTAATATAAGATTACTCTAATCAGTTTTAATGAAAAAAATGTGTAGAGCTTTACCATAGCATTACCATTACCGTAACTCATCAATACAGTAAACGGTTTTTTTCAAAATTAAAATCTCAATCTACAGATAATTATAAACGTGTATTTTAAAACTACTGCGTATGCCGATTGGCTTTCGTTTAAATTTTTATTTAAAAACTATTAAATTAATTGTTAAATACCATAAAAAATAAAGAAAAAAAAATTATATGAAAAATTAAAATTTTCTAAATCATAAGCTCTGTGTCAAATTGATAAGATGCAAGAAGCAAGATACTTCTTTTTTCTTTTAAAAATCTCATTTCTTGTCCATTCAATCGAGCTGTCTCTATTTCATTATTAACTTTTTCTAATTCATTCTCAATCAAACCGGGTTGTTTTTGCTCTCTAGCGATCCAATCCAATGACATTTCAGATCTCATTGTCTCATCAATTTTACTTTGAAAAAAATTTCAAATTTAATTAAAACAAAAAAATTTTATGAATGAAAAAAAAAATTTTTCTTACAAATTTTTATAAAATTCTATGACATCATTTAGGGAGCAATTACGCTCTCTCATCGCTTTTAAACTACCATTCCACTGTAACAATTGAAAAATAGTCATCATTTGTTTAAATTCAAGCATTGTTTTATTCAAACACATTTTAAGTAAATTTTTAAATAAATCGAGAGATAAAGGACAAGCGCTGGGCTTAAGTTAATTAAAAACAAATGAAAAATGTTAATAATTTAATTTGTATGGTTTTAAAATTTACTAAATCTTTTGTAGCAGATTCTATTGATTTTCTAATGAAATCTTCATCGATTCGTCTAAGTGGATGTTCATTAAAAATCGAATTCATTAAAGCTAATAAAGCAGCACTCTTCTTGGCGTCTGATTTAGTTAAAGAATTTTGAAAAGTTGCAAAACAAGCGCCTTCGGGTAAAGTACATAAACAAACATGAGGTTGGCCTGGTCTTTCTAAAAATTCGTATAAAATCTTGTTATCTTGTGAAATTGGTGTTAATAAAGATTCTGTTTCTGAGTTTAGAGAGCCTGTTAATTTCATATGCCAAAATTCTTGAAGTACATCGAAAACATTAAGTTTGGAGTCATTTGACAAATGAGCCAAGCGAGGATGACGAGTAAAGTTATTGATTAATATTTCAATAGCCTCATGAATATTGTGATTATCCATTTTTTTCTAGTTTGATTATTTTTTATTCTATAAGAACTTTATTTTTCAGATTTATAAATATATAATATTTTCAGCAAAAATTCCATATAAAATAAATTGATATATAGCCTATTGAATTTAATTACGGTCGTTAGAAGACATTTTGAGGTCAATTAAAATGCAAAAGTTAATTAACATTATATCAACAGAAAAAAAGTAGTGCCACAAATTAGAAAAATTTGCGTGAGAATCTTTTAATTAACAGAAAATTTTGAATTCCAAAATTTTAAGGGATTTAACTTTATTATTTAAAAAAATTCAAAATCTATTGTGGGGTAAAACAAGGTGGTGTAATATCGGCCTATGGACAATCAAATTCAATCCAACCAAATCCCGAATTATAAAATTAATTATTAAATTTTCTATTAAATGTTAATTTTTTGATCACTTAATTTCTGGTCAGATAATAGGTGAACAGTCCTGATCACATAGCTAAGTAATATTTAATGCTCACGTTTTAGGTGACCAACTGGTCTTATATTGCAATAGACCCATAAAATTTTTGAAAAAGACTTGTTGAAACTTATTTAACAATAAGTTAAAAAACTGAATTATCTTGGAATGAATTTTGACAACACGATGTAATGTGATGATTTATTTTTAAATAAAATGAATGAAATATGAAGATTCATTAATTCATTATTTAACTCTGATATTAGTTTAGTGTTCTCTTAAACTTTATGATTTTGAATGGAAATTTTAAAACTCAGATGTTAAGCTAAGCAGTTAAATTTTTATTTTTTATATTTATTTTAGTTCATCTTTAATTTGCGAATATATTAAGCTATTTTTAGGAGATACAAGGAAATTTTTTTTTCTCAATTTTTAGAATCTTTCGGATATTAAATTATCTTTTTCAAAAACGCCATTTATATAAATCGACACTTATATTGCAATATCGGATATTTCAAGTATATATAATTTAATAGCTGCCCTAAGTTTCAATTATTGGGTCCATTTGTTGCCTATATCTGATTTTTAGTGAAAAAAAAAAAATATTTTACTGGATCAATACCCTTAATTGATAACCAATACGACCCAGTTTATAGAGAACTTATTATTGTGTATAAAACATCTTTTAATTTTGGACTGTGATCATAAAATTTGCCAAGAATTTTATTTTACAGTTAGGCGAAGACATTATCTAAATGATTTATAGGCTCAATAATTGGTTATTTTGATTGTTTGCTTTAATTTTTACTTTCAATTTTTTAATCTCATTATTTTTTAAAGCATAAATAATCTTAGGGTTCGAACAAGTCAAGAAGATAATTAATGTTTTGAATATAAGTAATTAAATAAGATGAAATTAAATTATTAAAAATCCTTTTTTTCTTAAAAAAAACAATATTATAAAAGATTTTATATGCTTTAGCTTGGTTTCCAAGTGTCCTTTTCTTTTCTCATTTCAGTCATGCATGATATTGGATCATTAGTTTTATATTTAGCTTGAATATTTTCAATATTAATTCTCATGAAGGGATTATAGCTTAGTTCTTCTTCAAGAGTCGATGGTATAGTTCTCTCATTTTTTTCTCTTTGTTCAATAGCCCACTCGAGTTTTTGCTTGGCCGCTTCATTTGTAGGATCAACATACAATGCGTATTTTAAATTCGAAACTGAATATTCATGTCCACAATAAACTTTCTTACAAAAAAAAATTAGAACAAAATTTTATTTTAAAATTCCCAACTCACTGTTTCCTTAGGTAATCTAGCTAATTTATTCATTAAATTATCAAACATTTGCTCGGAATTTCCCTCGAAAAATCTGCCACAACCCGACAAAAATAAAGTATCACCAGTAAAAACTATTGGTGTTACACTTGGATCATTCAAATGAGTTACGTAATAACAAATATGACCAGTGGTGTGACATGGAGTAAAAATACATTTTACATTTAAACAATCTCCAACTTGTATGACGTCATCTTGACCAATTTTATTCGATAAAGCTGGTATTCTATCATCCCCACCATAAACTGGAATTTTTTCCTCTAACTTTTCAAGTAGTTTCGGATTACCGTCGGCATGATCCCTTAAAATTAAAGAACAATCATTTTGATTTCTCTTAAAATCTTAGAAAAAAAGGTTAACTGAAGTTTGTGATCAATTCGATCAATTCAAAACAATAAGACAAAATTATTTCAATATAAAACTATTGAGTACATGAATTTAAAAAATATTTAATTTTTAAAATTGCAAGAAAATTTGAAATTTTTGAATTGAGCGAATTGATCACAAACTTCAGTTCACCGAAAAAAATAGAAAAAAAATACCAGTGATGGTGAGTGGTCAAAACTTTGGTTAATTTTAGATTAAGTTTTTTGACGTGATCAAGAATCTTAAGAAAAAAAAAAAGAAATTGTTATTTTTCATAATATTCAAAATTTTTTTGGTTTTCAAAAAAAAGCACCTTATCGGGCTCGACAGGATCTACAGCAGCACAATGTTTAGTTTTTTCATCAACTAATAGATACATATAATTATCTGATAAAGCCTCTATAGGTATAACATTCATTTTCGAAATATTTCTAACTAGAACAAATCTACTGGTTGCTTTTAATAAATTTTTTTTTGAAAATGTTAAAAATTTCATCTATTCATTTAAAAAAGAAAAAAATTGAAACTATGCATCTAATTTGAAAGAAAAATTAGAAAAAGATTAAATTTTTAAAATTTAAGCAATTGCAAATTATGTTAACTCAATTGAATATGTAGCTTAAGAAAGATACTTCTTTTTTTTAAACCTGATCAATAATTTGACGTTTTTTAAATTTCTAAAAAACAAACAATATTAAGTATTTAAGAAGAAACCTTGGAATCAAGACTTTTAATTAAGCAACATTTGAGGATGTTAGTTACTAGGTGTCGTTACTAGATTTTTTTAAAAATCTTGTTTTTCAATATTAAGAAAATTATGCTTTTAAATCATTAAATAAAAGAAATGAAATTCTCCGTTTTTCAAATCCCTAAACATGTTAATAATTTTTTTTTTGAATTTTTCAAGAATCAAATCTAAAAATAAAACGATATTTTTTTTGTTGAAATTTATTTAGAAATAAAAATGGACGATTTTAGTGGAAAAAGAGGCAACAAACTTTATCAAATTGAGCTTGGTCTTCAAAACGAGCAATCCAAAATTAAAGTTAAAAAAAATCTGTATGAAATTCTTGTCGATTTGGGTATAAACGACGAAACTGATCTAGCTATGGTTTCCTATTGTACAGACAAGCCTGATCGTGTTCTAAAATTAATCTTAGCATTTCGTACAAAAGAAAGTAACACATAAACACAATCTTTTTCTTTCTTCTAAATTTGGAAACAAAAATTGTTTTTATTAATTTTAAGCTAGTGAAAAATTTAAAGATTATCTTGAAATAGATGAAAATTTAGAACAATATAATATTAAAAGTATCAACATGTCGGAGACTCAAGACAATAATCCAAATAATCTAAGGCGATTGAGTACTAGTTCAACAGATAGTTACCAAATTATACCAGAGGACAAGTCGTTTAATTCACCTGTTTCTATAAATGGTAATAATTCAAAAATTTTAATAACTTTTTAATTGAGATAGTTTTAGTTTTTCTTATGCAAGACAGTATATGATCCTAATTCAGGACGATATAGGGTCTTGACAAGATTAATATTCTTAAATTTTTCTTGAATTTCTTATTGGAAATTTTTTTTAAACATGTAGAATCTTGCTTTTTACTTAAGCCTTTAAAATTTGTTTTAAGTACTTTATGCACATCCCTGTTACTCTTTGGTTTTTCGATTGTCTTAAATAAGATTGAAGAATCAAGTTATGTAAATAATCTTAAGAAATTCTTATTCAATATCTGTAAATCACAACCTAAAAGTTTGAAATTTTTAAGTTGAGACAAGTTTTTATGAGCGACCATCATCAGCAATGTCAAGAAGTAGCACAAACACATTTAATCAGACGATGACAGAGAGTACATTAGAAGAAGAGTTAAAAATTTTGGATAATGAAACAGAAATAAAAAATCATTTTGTCGAATTCTTTTCAGATCTCACAATTGAAGATTCCGATTTAGAAATGATTTTGTTGTATTTGGAAAATTCAAGAAAATCCGGTGGTGGCGAATATGAAGAGTTTAAACTAGACCCTACTAGACGTCTCTTATCAGTCAAATACACCTATTTCTTAACCAAATTAAGAGTTCTACGAAAGCGTTCAATTAAAATCAAAGTTAATTCTAAAGAATTTAACTTAATGGCTAATGAGCCACTTGATATTGAATCAGCACCGTTAGAAAACAGTGTTATTATTATTAAAAATATTGAAGATTCATGGATTAGAAACGAAGTAGTGAATATTTATGCTGAAAATTTGGTTATGAATGACGACGATACGAATGATGTCGAAAATATTTATCAATCGAAAATTTTTTCCAATACGGTTTACGTCAAATACAAACATGACTTTGAGCCAGACAAACTAAAATACAGATATGAAAAAAGGCCTAGTTTGAACAATGTAAAAATAGAAATAGTACCTGCTTTTAAGACTAGATTAGCCATGGTTAAAATGTTTGATATAAATGGAACTAGAATATCTAAAGATCTTATTGAAATGTATTTTTCGAATAAAAAACGTTGCGGCGCCGAGTCTTATACTTCAATACATGAAAGAGAGCCATATTTATTACTGTCTTATGATAATCAAGAATCATGTGAATTAGTTTGTATGAGAAAACATGAATTATCTAAGGGTAGTTTAATTGTAGAGCCATTGTATAATTATAGAATGTTGGCAGATGAATTAAAAAATTTAGAAGTAAAATCTGATGCTTCAAAATTAGAAGAAAAATCTGATGATGTTTCAAAGATAGATGTAAAAAAAGAAGCTTTGTTGCATGAAGAAAAACCTCAAGAGACTAGATCAGTATTAAGAACACTTCCTAGTGTAAAATTTAGCCCTCACAATGTTCCTCTAATTAAATTATTTAAATATTTTGGTGATACTTTTTTAAAAGAATTTGAGACTCAGTTAACAGACAGACAAGCTAGTTTGAAAATAACTGATTCGAATGATATTGTATGCGAATGCACCCATGATTTGCCCGACAATGAAATTGAGTTTAATCAGCTTAAACTCAAATGGGAAGCTGACATGAATGCTTTTGTTCAAAATTATTTAAAACAATTTTCTTTTAAGGAAATAACTATTAGAAATCCGGATAAAACTTTATCTAAAATTAACTTCGATGATCTTAAGGTTAAAATAATTCCTATAAATCAACCGAATTTATTCGAATTTATTGGCTATTCTGAGACAGTCAACAAAGTAATCCTTGAAATTGAACGAGAGGATGAGCTTATTAAACAGGAAGAAGAAAAATTAATTGATGACACGTATGATGTTAATGAATTGTATCAAATTAGAATTTTATTTGTTAATAAATTTATTAAGCAAATGAAAGATAAATATCCTAATATGCATGCTCTAATTAATCCAAAGAAATTAATGGTCTCTCTACGAGGCACATCAGCTCAAATTAGAGACGCTAAAAATTTAGCTTCTGATATAATTTCTCGTATAAAGCATAGAGATGTTCCTATGGAGGCGATGAAAGCACATTTTTTCGAGAATAAAGAAGGTGATGTTGTTAATTGGTTAAGAGAAAAATCAATTCAAGCAGCTCTTATGCCTAATATTGATAAGGAACTTGTTCGAATACATTCAACAGATGAATCTGAATTGAATAAATGTTATAATTTAATGAGAGAAGACGTTAGTTTAAAGAATATTGGTAGAGAATTATTAGAAGGTGTAAGTGAAGAAGAAATACAAAATTTTATTCGGAATCATCGTAATGATGAAGGAGTTTCGATTAATAGTAAAGATGGCATTATTTATATTTGTGGCTTTACAAATAAAGTTGATAATTTGTTCAGAAAATTCTTTGCTGATTTGACAAATAATTAGTTAAAAAGGATTTAACATTTTTTTTTCATAATGTTCACAATCAATTAAATTTTTTAATTCAAATTAAAAAAATCACAAATTTACTATTTATTTTACTCATTTTGCCAATAAAACTATTCCCATTTCGTTACTATTATTTTTGTTTATAAATCTTTTTATTTTAGATATCTCATGCATTTTTTTTTTCTTTAAGTTTTTATTTCAATTAGATTTTTTTGATATTCAATTTTACATAAAAAAGGACAGAGAATGAAAGTTTTGTTCTTTAAGAAATTGGCGACAAATCAAGCCTGAATAAGTCTCTTACTTAATTTCGGAAAGCAGTCTTTCTTTTCTTGTATTAAGTACATTTGGGCATGAACCGATTAACCATTTGGTTTTGGAAAATTAAAATTTTAGTTTTTTTTTTTTTTTGAACACAAAATGCTAAAATTGTTTATGCATGTGTAGTGGCCGATTTTTTAAAAAAGCTTGCCAAATAAAAAAATTCTTTTTTAATATAAATCATACATAGGATAAGTGGCTAATGATGTACAGCACTTGCCTCGAAAAAGTGGCATTACCATTACCATTACCGTTACCGTTACCATTACAATTTTCGAAAAAAATACCTTTTATAAATTTTTTTTTCGAAATATTTTTTTTTTAATTTTTTACCGATTTTTTATCAAAAAAATATTTAAAAAAATATTTCAAAAAAAAAATTTATAAAAGGTATTTTTTTCGAAAATTGTAATGGTAACGGTAATGGTAATGGTAATGCCACTTTTTCGAGGCAAGTGCTGTATTATTTTATATACGACATCAAATAAGATAAAGATACCAAATGATTTAGGTACTGTCGAGGTGATTATTCAGTTAACTAAATGCTGATAATTATAAAGTTGGCTAACTGCTAAATTTGACGATAAAATCAAATAATAAGTATATAATTTATTTATAATCTATGTAGTAAATAAATTTCTATCAAATTCTAAGAGGATTATTTGAAACAAGCAGCCAAGTATTTGGGTAAAGCTTAATGGAAAGAGCTCTGTTTTGGACTTATTTTTCTAAAACTAAAAGTATGTAAAAACAAAATTATGATTATTTTAAATTTGAGCTCGAGCTTTAAAAGATTCAATTTTAAACAAAATTTTATCAAAAATATTTTAAACACAAAAAAGGTCTCGAATCTTATTGAAACTTATTCAGTTATTACGTATCTAAGGTATAGAGATGTGAATGAACAGTTATATTATTCAAATGGATATTTATTTTAATATTCACAATTTAAAATTATATTTATTATTTTAAAGTTAATCAGAATGAGGATGAGCATTATTTTGATTTGCATTTTGAATAGCAGGCAATCGAATTGGTTCATCAAGTTCAATCAATCGAATCGGTCGGAAAAATAATATAAAATAGCGTATCATTCTACAAATTTGAATTTTAAGATTTGTCTTTCTAATTAGAAAATCGAATGATACAAATATTAAAAATGCCCAAGCTAACCATAAATAATAATCTGGACCTATGATTGGTACAGTTGGTACTGGACCTTCAAAGTCTGTTTCATTTAAATGCACACTCTTGTCTCCTTCAAAACCTAAGAAAACAAAAATTAAAATTATTTTTAAATTTAATTTTTTTTCTTAAAATTTTTAACCTGTTTTATTTGAAACAAATTCAATAAAATCTAATAAATTTTTATCCGTGAAATTAAACTTGGAAATTATATTTCTTTGTTGAAATAAGATCAACATTGGCACAGCACTTGTTCCAAATTTTGTATTATAACTTTAAAATGGAAAAAAAAATTAATAACTTTATTTAAAAAAGACTTTTAGTTTTTTTTTTATAAATACCCTATTGATTTTGATACATCGAAAGCCAGAAAATCTAGATTAGAAAATGCTCTTGGTAAGGCATTGAAAATCGGAGCTAATTTTGCTGAGAAAGGACACCATGGTACATAGAAAAGTACAAAAAAGCACTCATTTGTTTGAGAGCCGTATAAAATTTGTGTTAATTTTAATCCATTAACAAGTTTGACGCTATTTGGAACTAAAAGGTTTGTTGAATTTTTTTTTAAACATTCAGGATGATTGCTTTTAAGCTTTTGAGGTTCATTTGTTTGATTTGTAGTAGAATTGTGGAGAAGAATAGCCTCTTTTTTCTCAAAGTCTTCTGGTGCAAATAGATGACTAGTATCGCCTATAATGTCAAATTTAACCTCAGCAGATTTAATTATTTCATTTTCTTCGTTTTTATCATCGGAAGAATAGGCTTTATTTGAGGTTAAAATTATGATACCCAAAATAATCCAATTTGGAATGGGCATTTTTTATTAAGCTTTAAATATTGAAAAAATAAATCGTTTTAATTATTTTAAATAATTTATGTTTTAGAAATATCTAAATAATTTTTCAAGATTTTATTTAGAAATATTTCCAAAATTTTCTTTACATTTGTGTTTTTTTCTTTATTCAATTAAAAAAGGTTTTGAAGTTATTGTTTGTGATTTTAATTACAAATTGTCATCAACTTATAAATATTTTTATACATACTTTCAGCTGATTTTTGAGAAAACTATTCACTAGGAAATATTTTTGCAAAACGCCTCCTAATTTTTTCGGAAAAAGCACAGAAAAATGGTACTCATTAAATCACTGACTTTCCCGAAAATAATAATTTACTAATTTACCATTTTCCGAGTAAGACATAAGTAGTTTTTCATAATATTCGAAAAGAGATCTTTCATTTAATATTCTCGGTTTAATCAATCTTAGATTATTGATAATAAAGGAGGCCAGCGAGAGAAAAAATTATTTAAAAAAAAAACCAAAAGTCAATAAATAATGATTTTTGGAAGAATGGAACTTTTAAGGCACCGTTTTTCTTTGCTATTTTCAAACTGGATACTTAATATTTAGATTCCAACATATTATGATTGATATTCGTTTTACAGCTTTTTTATGATAGATTTTTTGAAAAAAAAATTTTTATAAACATTTATTTAATTTTTAAACAGGTAAAATTATTAACATTCTAACGAAATTATTTAAAGTATTGACGATTTAAAAAAATAAAAAAAAATTTACTCTTTTTACTAATTACCCTAAAAATATAGAGCACAATTTATTTAATTGAAATGTTAAAATCTCATTTTCAAAAAGGTTTTAGGTTAAATTTAATTTTTAACAAAATACTTTTAGCTTGGGAGATTTTTCATATTTAATAATGATTCTTCATCATTACGCATTAAAAAAACAGTGTATAGTTGAGTAAGAATCGAAAATATTCTTTTAATTATTCATCATTTATTAGACTTCTTGAGTGAGATTGCTTGTAGAGTTCGTCTCAAAAAAAGTTTCATATTCAGTAAACGATTGTCTTGACTTTCTTTTAAAAATGTTTCTTCTACAAATAAGGAACAATTTAGCAATTCTTCTTAAAAAGGAAAATACTTTAAAAAAAATTCTCACATTGTTTGAAAACAACATATGAAAGGTGCTAAAAAACACTTCCAACTAGGGTTACACCAATATCTTTTTTTATGATGATTCGACAAGTCATTATAAATATTATTCATAGTTATTTTTTTTAGATATTTTATTATTCGTGATATTAAAAACGAGTCTATACAATAAAATTTAGTTTGTTGTTTTAGTTTTCTTATTAATTTATACCTTTTTAAAAAAAATAAAAAATTTCAAAAAAGATAAATTTGAAATTTACAATAACAAAAAAAAAGTGATAATGAAATGGAGTTAAAACCTTAAGTTCAAAAAATGAAACTTGAAATTATAGACTTAAATTTTTTTTTATTAATTTTAATTACTTTGGCCCAAATTCTCTTAAGAATGGATTTATGCGTGAAAATATAAAATTTTTAAAAAATATTTTTTTGGATATTTTATTTGAAAAAAAGAAAAAAAATTAGTCTCTTAAACCCCATTGAGTTACTTTCCGTTGAGCATACTGCATCACTACCATTGCGGATCCATTAGCTATAAAACTTCGACAAGTACCCGGCGCCAAACCACGATATAATGCAAAAAATCCACCTCGCTCTTTAACTATGTATTTTATTCGTTGAAATATTGTTAGATGTTTTTCTTCCAGATAACCGGCTTGAATCTGAGATTTTATCATTCTTTAAATAAAAAAAAATTAGAAAGTTCATCGAAAATATTTTTTAAATAAATTACTCAAGAGGCCAAACTATCCACCAAGCCGCAACTGAAGCACAACCACTTGCTTAATTTTTGAAAATAAAAAAAATTTCTTGATAGTTAAAATAAATTTGAAAAATACCTAAAAATGGTCCTACAAGTGGATACCTTTCTTAAAATATATTTAATTTTGAAATTATACTTTTTTTTTAAGAAAACGAACCTGAAAACTCCATCAAAATGTCTTCTAAATGAATCCAAAAATATAAAAAAAGATGGTAATAAAAATTGACATCGAATCCAAGTTATTTTCAATCCCTTTCAATAAGAAAATTAAATTTTAGAGTCTTTTTTTAATGCTTAAAATTTAAAAAAATACTGTGAAAGTATCTCTTAACCTCCAAGTAGACTCTGTTTGACGCTTAATTTTAGCATATTCTAGTGGGGTCTCTATCAAAGCACGGCATGTACCAGCCATCAAGCCACCTAGAATAACACGAACCTCTAGACCATGTGTTAAAGGAACGTGACTTTTACCAAAAGGATTATCTAACGCTGTGTACGTAGCCTCAAACGCAGAGAATTGAATAGAACGATATAAACCACTACCCATTAAAGGCGGTATGCAACCTCTAAAGATGTAAAAAAAATTAAAATTTTTATATTTATCTCGCTTTTTGTGAGAAATTTACCTGTATAAGCCTTTAATACCTTCATTTCGAAAAACTCGTGAAAAGGTTTTCGTCATGGTGGCATTTTCATATCCTTTTTGAGCTTGCATTTTAGTTTTGATAGTGTCAAAAGGCTAATTAATACATACATTTTTATGTCTTATTTTCGAAATTAAAATTTTAAAAATTTATACATGCCCGACGACTACATTGGTTAAGCCATATAGTACACCGGTACCCAAACTAAGCACACCCTCTTTAACCCAATGTGCTCTTTTTTCGTTATGAGACATTCAAATATATTTTATTAGTCTAGAACCTAGAAGTTTAATTTATTTTTTTTATTGTGAAAATTTCTAGCTTATATCTAAAAAATAGAGAGATTTTTTTTTCATAAAATTTTCAAATTAATTTAAAATATTTAATTCGAAACAAAGTTTCAAAAAGTATTTCTTTTATTTGAATATATTTTCTTTGTAAAAATATCTAGACCATTAAAACAAAGATCAATTGATCGAGATTGATCTTTCTTTTAAGGGCTTTACAAATTTTTCTAAACAAAATTTTTTGCAGAAAAAATTTGGTCAAGATATAAAAATTGAATTATTGTCCAGCAAAATATTTTAGCATTTTTTCAATTTGCAAAAAAAATATTAGAGTTTTTCGAATCGAAATGCGAAAAAGAAAGATTTTTTTCAGAGTATTCAAACATTAAACTTTTAGTCCGCTTGTCTTTAGGGGCATGTTTTAAAACAAAGAATTAGAGTTATTCGTGTTTGCGACCTATAGGAATGAAACTCAACGGATAATAATTCCTTGTTCGATTTTTCTGATCTAAAGAAAACAAATTTTTAATTTCAAAAGATAAAAATTTAAATAAAATTAAAAATTTAATTCAAATTTTATTTATTAATTTAAAATAAAAATTAAACGATCTTTTCTAAGAAGAAAAAGGTAAAAAATAAAAAAAAATTATGGTAAAATTTTATTTTAAATATAAATATGATGAGATTAAAAAAGATATCTGGATCTTGAAATAATTTATAACATTAATAAAAGTTAGAGTCAAAATTTACCTTTATAATAAGAAAAGTTAAACATTTACTTGACTGTTTTATTGGCAAAAAATGTGAAAAAAAAATTATCTAATGACATGACCTCTGATGGATCAAATTTGCCTTAATATTCGCTTTGATATTCTCTAAAATAACTTTTAAGTTATACATTTCCATTCTAGAACTTGTTAGTTTGGCTTCTAATTTATTTTTCTTAGCTTTTAGCTTCTCAATTTTCATAGTCTTTTGTCTAAATTCATTTTCTTTGCGCATTATTCTATCCATTAGTTCAACTAATTTTAAAACATTTTCATCTGATGCTGAGCCTCTCATTTTATCAATTAGCACTGTAAATTTTTTATTCAAAATTCCTAATTTTTGTTTAGCCAGACCTAAATTTACACTTCCTAATGAAACTTTTTGAATTAAATTATCTTCATCAGTTAATCTATTAAAAATCGGGTCTCTTATTTTCTCAACTTCTTCAATATCTGTTTCGATTTTGACTTTTTTATTCCCAATTTCAGTCAAAATTGAACCGATTTGACTTAGAGTTTCATTTACTTTATGTCCCATTTCGTCAATTTCGACTCGCTTTTCTAAATTTTTTATTAATAAAATCTCATTTGTTTTTAAATAAGTCTCTATTCTATCAGTCTGATTAGTAATATCTTTAATGTCTTTATTTAGTGACTCGGGTTCTTTGAGATTATCAAAATTTACAATTTTTGTTTTATTTCGATTTTTTAAATCAACTTTAATAAACTCAATACTACTCTTATAAATCAATTCTTGTTCCTTAATTAAACTAAGCTTAAAATCAAAGTCATCTTCATTTGAAATTTGATTGTTATTCATAACATGATTTAGATTTTGTTCAATAATTTCTCTTTTAAGCTGATATCTATCGCTTAAATTAAATGATTCTGAGATTAAACTTTGTATATAAGTCGACTTTTGATCGATGTCTGTTAATTGCTCTTTGACCTTATGATTAATTTTATTTATGCCATCATTAAATTTTTTATGACCAAGTTTGTCTGAGTTCATTTTGGTTAAAACTGTTTTAAATTCTTTTATTTTTTGATTGTATGACTCATTAACTGAATTAGATATGTTTAGATATAGATCGTAGGAGCTCATGAAGTTATGACATTCTCCAGCTATGCATTTATAAGAACATTTTAAATTTTTGGATCCACAAAACTAAAAAAGAAAAAATAAAATTTTTTAACTTAAGTACGACAAAAGTAAAAAAAAATTACTTGAGAATTAAGTTGAAATATTTCTTGGTTAAGCTTTTGCATGGAAGTTTCGGATTTGTTTTCAAAATGTTTAACATGATCAATGAACTTATGATATACAGGTACACTATTGATTAGACTCTGATTGATTAAAGCTAAATTTTGATGCATTTGAGATTCGAAATCAATGTAGATTTGATTGAAGTTATTCGATGCTTGTTCTGATAATTGAACTGATTCTTCTATTGATTTTACAGCGCCTTCGAAAATTGATTCACGAAAATCGATGATCTCTCTTAAATATTGATCTACTTTGTCGTTTACTTTAGTGTAAATTTTGATATGATTTGTATAATTTAAGATTAAATCGTTTGATTCAAGCTTTTTGTCAGCCAATTTTTTGTACTGGTTTACCTTATATCTAAAAAAAAATTTTTTTTTTACAATTTTTTATTAAAAAAAATTATTAGTTCCTTAGAGAACCTAAGTTTAATTTTCAGTTCAATAATTGACAAAGATAGTTCCCAAAAAGAAAAATGGACTTTTTGGTAAGAGTTTAAGGATAAAATATAATAGCCTTATAAAGAACAAAATTAGACACTTTACGTAAGTCTTTAATTAATCAGAGTTATGTTATTGTCTACTTTTATTGGCTGTATTTAATTAGTAAGTTCCCTTCAAAACAATTAATTAATGTAGTTAAAAGTAACAACTTAAAAAAGAGTAGCCTATTAGCAATAGTGATGGGTCGAAACTAAACTAATTTAGTCTAGTCGACTAATTTTTAGTTGTTTTTCTGAAAATTTTTGATTTTTGTTCTTATACCTATTTTTATTGTCAATTTTTGAAATAATTAGCCTATTCTAATATTTTGAGATTGAAAATATTGTTTTTTCCTTAAAATTTAAGTGTTAAGAAAAAAACAATATTAAAAATAAATTTGATATTTTTATTGTAAAAAAAAAATTAAAAAAATTAGTATAAATTTTAAACTATGTATCAATTTTTTCTAAATCTGGAAATGAAAAAATATGTTATTTATTTTTATTTCCCTATAATTTTGAAATTTTTTCTTTTTTCGAAATTTAAACTAAATTAGTTTAGTTAACTAATTTTTAGTTAGCTAAAACTAATGTAAAACTCCCATCACTAATTTAGCAAGGCTTTAATGTTTTTGAAAAGTTAATAAAAATTGATGTACACTATATCAAATGATAAAATGGTACCTTACCTTATAATTAGAAAATACTGCTAAATGAGGTAAACAAAATTATGTGAATACTCTCTATTAAAAATATACACCTTTTATTAATTTTTTGTCAAATCTAATCAGGCAAATTTAAAAAAAAAAATAAGAATTCGAAAATTATTTCAATAAAAAATTCTGTTAAATTTTATTTTCTATAAAAAAATATTTTTAAATTTATTTTTTAGGGAGACGGTGCAAGTACTCTATAATCTCTATAATTCTTTACTTTAATACCACTTACTCAAAATATACCGTATTTACTCGAAATCAAGAGTAATTCGAATTATTTTTTTATTCTTCTAATTGAAGAAATAAAACTCCTTTTTTATTCTTAATTCGAATCATTTTTCAATTGATTTTGAATTAGAAAATAAAATTTTATTCTTTTATTTGAATTATTTTTTGAATAAAAATCCCACTATTAAAAGAATTTATTTGATGTACCGGTATATTCTTAATTTCGAGTAAATACGGTAGTATTCCCTAGATTTTATTAACTAGAAAAGCTTTTTCATGTAAATCGAGAATTTACTGTTTTTTGTTTTTTTTTTCTTTTTAGGAATGAGACCAAGAAAAAAACAAATTTGAATACAAATTGACTTTTTACTATAAATTACCTCATAGACTCTAGATCAGAAAGCAAAATATCAAGTGAAGAATCTTTTGGATTTCCATTAATACCAAAAGCATCTCTCAAATCAGTTAATTTCGAACAAAGTAAATCAAAATTATTTTGAAAATAACTTAAATTGACATTTTTATTTCTAAAGCTATAAAATTCCAGAGCTTTTTTGCCCAATCTTTCCAAAACATCATAAAAGCTGTGTATAGTCTGATCCCAGCTGTCAAAACATTCTCCACATTTTTTGCAAAACGGTGCTTCTCCAGTTGTTCCATGACCACATGTATCACAATATTTACCCACAACACCAGGCAAACATTTACATTCACCATTAATACTATCACATTGTTGACTTGCGCTTCCTTGAGACGAACAATGACACTCTTTAAAAATTGAAATATAATTATTTCTATCAAGAAAGAACACTCAAAAAATAAGAAAGAATTTACTCTTGCATCCAGTTAGAGGATTTCCCCAATAACCAAATGGACATGCATCACATCTCCGACCACTTCTACCAGCAATACAAGGACATTGTCCTGTTTTTTGATCACAATCATTTGAATTTAAAATAGTCCCAGTTATATCACAATCACAATCGACACAACCATTACCACTTTCTAAATTCCAATGAAAAGCTGTACATTCATCACAGTTTCTCCCGGTAACATTTGGTAAGCATTCACAAATACCATGATCTGCATCGCAATTTTCTACAGTATTATTTACTGTTCCCAACTTACTGCAACTACACGGTTTACATTGATGACTCAAAGCATCGCCAAAAAAACCATATTTACATTTTTGACAATTAAATCCGTCTGTATTAAATAAACAATTTGAACATTGACCTGTTTGTTTATTACAACTTAAAGGATTTTTTAGATCTATGCTATCATTACATTCACATTTTTTGCATGATCCATTTTTTTCCAGTGGATTTCCATAGTAAAAATCATCGCATTTATCGCATCTATGACCTGTGTATCCAGGCAAACAGGTACATTTAAAACTATCATTTTCATAATCATAATTACAAGCCTTGGCAAAATTTTTTCCCTCTATACCTGGACAACTACACGGTTTACATGATACTCCGTCTTGAGGTGAACCATAAAATCCGTTTTTACATCTATCACAATTAAAACCCTCCGTATTTCCTTGGCAATTAATACACTCACCGTCTGATTTACACGAACTACTAAAACCATTACATTCGCATTTTTTACATGTCGGTGGATTATAGAATCCAGGTGAACATTCATTACATAATTTTCCATAACTATTTTCTTTACAATCACATTGGCCCGTTAAAATGTCACATTGATTATTTATCGATCCAAAAGAATCACAGTTGCAAGCTTTTAAAATATTTTTTTTGTTAAATTTTGCAGAAAAATTTTAGTTTTTTTTTAAATTACGCTGGCAGCCATGTTCAGTAAAACCCCACATGGATAAAGCACATTTATCACATTTTCTTGAATTTATATTTTGTTTACAGTCACATTGTCCTCCCATAAAATTACATTTATTATTTTTTGATCCCATCGTGTCACCTTAAAATTCATTTATTTAAAAAAAAAAAAAAATAAATATAATCCTAATTGAAAATTACATTGACAAGGGATCAATCCGAATAATATAGTAGTTACTGTGCACATTAATTTATCACATTTTTCGCTTTTTATTTTTGGCAAAATGGCATACTTTTCTCTACATTTCAAAGCTGTTAAATAAACATCTGACGGCAGAAGTTCGTTCTTTTCTTTGAACAATATTTTCATATCTGGTATTAAAACAACCTATAAAGTATATTAAGTAAAAAAGAGAATACATTAAAACATAATTATTTCAAAATAACTTACTGAATCAATTAAAATTGAAGGAGCTTCTTTAGCTGAATTGTAAATTGAAGGAACGCCATTTATCAGGTAAACAGTGATCTCGATTTCATAGTTGTAATATTTTTCAAAACAATAATCAGGAAATATTTCCGAGCCAGTTTTATCTTTAAAAAAAAGCATAACTTATTATTTTAGCATAACTTAGTATTTTTAAAAAATTACATTTTTGAATAATGGTAACTCTTTCTTCGATTGTATTTTGCTCTGATTTAATATCAAAACAAGTTGTGTGAGCTGATTTATTAAAATAATCTAGTTTATCTAAATTAGGTCCCAAATTTATTATTCTTAAATCTATCTCATCCAATTCTGGTTTTAAATTGTGTCTTAAAAATATGTCAAAAAGACCACTTTCAAAATCATGTGTAAATCTAATTTTGAAAATAGCGCCTTCAAATGATCGTAAATAACCTAAACCAGTCCATAGCTCATGTGGTCTAGTTTTATCCTTTCTATAACTTATTTGTGATAGATTATTAATTAAAATTGAATCTTCGGCTTCGAATATTAAATGATCAATATTAGCGCAGAAGAATCCCTCTTCTATTTTATCACATTGTTCGCCTATAATGTGAGGCTTACAGCTACAATTTCCTGTAACAGGATTGCATAAATTTGAATATGAAAATCCTAAAGTACAATTGCACTTTGAACATCCATCAACATTTTCATGCGATAAGCCATAATAACCCATTATACATCTATCACAACGTTCACCTTCAACATTTTTTTTACATTTGTACAATTCACCAGTCGTTTTATTACAACCTTTATTTTCTATTGTTCCGTTTTTATTAACATCACATTCTTGAATTAAAATAATTATATTTTTTTAACAGCGTAATATTTATGAATTAAAAATAAAATGCTATGATTTGTTTCGGACTGGCTTGTCTATGATCACCTGTTCATTTACAGCACTTCTATCGAATTTGTGAGGGACGGACGCGAAAGTATCTTATCGTATGCCAGACGGAATCGAAATTGGTAATCTTAATATTTATTTATGTCAAATTCATGATAAGGTTGTCAAAGATTTTAGGAGGCGCGAATTTTTTTAAACTCTTGAACAAATCTTTAAAATTCGCTTTAAGTTACTGAACTTGTCCTAACCTTTTTATATTTAAAAAGTTTTGAAAGGGCTATCTCTTACAAATAATAAAAAATCGTACCAAATTGAAATTTAGAACGATTTATAAGTACGAAAATTTAAAAAAAAGGAAATAATAGAAATATTTTTTTCAGAAAATTTTTAAATTAATCATTCCAGGTTCTTTTTGACTCACTTATTTGTAATCTCCAATAAACCTAGTACTAAATTCCTAAAAAAAAGTTTAGCGGAGTTGAAATTTACGATATTGTATCCAATAACTTTAACAAAATTTTATTTTAACAGAAGATTAAGTGACTTTCTATGACGCCGAAAATGTCTTACATCTTGCGTATTGAGTTAAACAATTCAGAGGTCAAAAATTATTTTGTTTGATTTTTAAAACAGGTCTATATGACCCGACTTATCTTTCTAGTGTTAAATTCAAACAATTTGATGAATCAAAAAAATAAAAAATCAAAATGTTACTTGAACATCCATCTGGATTATTAGCAGTCAAATTCCAATAACCACTTTTGCAAATATCACATTTTTCACTTTCGACATTTTCTTTACACTCACAAGTGTGTGAATTGCACTCAAAATTTTTCGAACCTGATAAATTACATTTGCAAGCTAAGCAAAAAAAATACAAATTTAAAATATTTTAATTTTAAAATATTAGAAAATTACGTTTGCAAGCATTAGGATTAGTAAATGGCAATGATTTATCATGATAAAATCCAGCTTTACATCTTTCACAATTAAAACCTTCAGTATTATGTAAACAGTTATCACAAACACCACCGCTAGTCTCATTTGTATCTTGATATCTTTCCATACTAAAATGACAACTAAATGCATGCTCATTACACTCGCACTTTTTACATTCATAAACTCGACCAATTTCACCTGATTTCCATTCTAAATCATTGTAAAGTGGCTTACAACGCTGACAATTATTTCCATCTGTATTGTGCTGACAAGCACATTTTGAATGAACCATATTCTTTATTGAATTCTCATCATAAATAACATTTTTAGCTCTTAAACACTCTGATGCATGTCCATTACAAAAACATGTACCCATTACTCTAATTTCTCGAATCGCATAGAAATACTTAAGTTTGTAATCATCATCGTCTAAAAGGTTATAAATTTATAAGTTAATTTTTTTATATTACGAAATTGGCTAAATATCTTGATAATGACTCGTTTCTAGAAGAAAAAAATTCGGCTGTCCCTAAAATCCGGACACGGAGTTTTACCTATCTAAAACCCGGACACGGACCAAAAAACAAGCACACTAAAATCAATATTTAGAACACTTGCCGTGATGGATTCTGCGTTAACTAAAAAATTATTTTTAAATTGATTGCAAACTCTAATTTTTAATAAATGCATGAATTTTTTTAATTTATATTTTTTAAATTCCGTACTTTAATATTTAAAAAAATCAGTCCTTGTTCGGATTTTAGTGTTTAAAAAAAAATTCCGTATCCTTATTTTAGATATAGTTAATCCGTGTCCGGATTTTAGATAGGGAAAATTCCGTGTCCGGCTGTCCCTGTCCATGTTTCCGTGTCCGGATTTTAGGGATAACCAAAAAATTCAAAATTTTAAATTAGAAAAAATTAATTTTTTGTTACTAAAAATATTCCTCTTAAATATCTGAGCCTTATAAATTTCTGTATCAAAATATTTCTTGTCAAAAATAAAAAACATATAATTACCTAAATAACTTGGTGTTTTCTTAATCAATAAATGATCACCAAACATAAATAGTTCAGTAAAATTAAATCTAAGATTAGTCATTTTAAAATATTGAGTAAGTTTATTTGGATCTTGAATTCTATATCCTGATAATGGTCTATAGACTAGTTCTCTTTGATCGAACTGTGAGTACCGATTAGTACAGACTGGAATGTCAAAGGACGAACTCTTAACTGGTATATTAGGAAAATATTCTTGACAATTAATTGCATAATAGGCTATTGGTTGCCAAGTAAGACCATAATCTGATGATTTTTCCATAATGAATGAGGCTGGAGGAAAAGATTTATAGTTAATATAAATATTAGATAAGAAAAATTCCGATTCTAGGTCTAATTGAATAAAAACTTTATGATGACCATTTTCAGCTTGCCACCATTTTAAATTATAATCCATTTTACTTGGTTTTTTGTTGTAAATTACATTTTCTATTCGGTGACTATGGGGATTTGTGTTATGATCGAATTTGTCTCTCGAATCACACACAGAACATACAAAACTTTTAAGACGATTGTTTTCTGAATAGATGAATGTACGATCTCGAACATTAAAATCTGTTCGATTCAATTGATCAATAAGGCAAAAACGTTTAGCGTAATCGAGACCACAAGTTGAACTAGCATAGAGAAAATTCGATCGGCCAATTAATAAATTACCCAATGAAGGGAAACATGATTGATTTGTACAGTTTTTGCTAAAATGATTAAGAGATTTTTTAAATTTTGAAATTTTGAGCAATGGGATATTTGATGAGGTTTTTTTGAGAAAATATTTTCCTTCAAATGTTTGATTTTTTTCTCTAAGTTTTTGTTCGATAAAATTATTTTCAAATTTGTTGTCATTTTTTTGAGTATCTCTGGCATCTATTAGACTTGGTTCATTTGAAACTACGCTTAATGTTTTTTCTGTTGCATTTGTTTCCAATAAAATGATACCTTGAAAATAAGGAAATTGATAAAATTTTTATTTGTTGTATACGCATTAAAATTAATCAAAATATCAAATATAATTCCCCAACATTGGTTTGTCAAAAGTTATAACGTGCCTTAATTTCTCTAGACGTAAACCCAAATATCTTTTCACGTAATAAGTCATTCTGCTTTGAGGCTTGTTTTTATTTGAAAAGATATTTTTTTGAAGGAAAATTGTTCACATAAGTTTTTTATTTGGGGTAAAGAGATTTTTTAATTAAAGGATTGATTTTGTGTTACAATTGTACTTAATATAATTAATTTTTAACATGACAGATGTCTATTCGGTTGCATGCAACTTTGGGTGTTAGGATATATGTTCTTTAGCAAGACAATACGGTAATTAGGTAACAAATGCATAAAAATCGAATCTAGGTAATCGAAAATACTTAAATTTGAAATACCTTTTTTTGTATAAAAATAGTTAAATAATACTTTTCTTTAAGCTCAAATCACATTTTTTTAAAATAAAAGTATTTTGAATTTTTTAATGTAAAATTAAAGCTTAGTAAAGACTCGCACCCAATTGATGTCAGTTAAAATATAAAAAATATACTAAAGATATTACCTAAAAAAACAAATATAAAAATTTTATTGCTCTTGATCACTGGTCGATGACTGAATCCCATTTATAAAACTTTCAATTTAACATTAAAAATAATTAATAAAACTCTTTTTTTTTATGTCACAACCTAATACTGTTTTTGAATATAATTTTTTTTTTAACAATTAGATCTAAAAAAAAAATACATTTATTTTTGAAAAACTACTTTTTAATATTTGCTAAAAATATTAAAGTTTGATGACAATATTAAAAGAAAACAGTTTGTGCTGTTGTTTAGATTCATACTCGTTTGGACATGCACGGAAAACAAATTTTATATTTTATCGACCCGTTTTCGTATCCAATTGAAAGGAGAAAAGCAAACGAATATTCTCAATTTTTTTCTAATTTCTAAAGGTCATTTAATCAAATGATGATAAGAATTCTTTACAATTTTTTTTAATATTTTTGTCCTTATTTTCAAAATGAACCTTAGGGATACATTATCATTCAAATAAGATATTATTTCACTAATTTAAATCCATTAAAAAAATTTTTTAAAAATAAATGATATTCTATTAGTTTGTCAACTAGAAAAGAACAAAAATACATAACTCTAAATAAGAAATTAACCTTTAGAAATACTTTAAATGGTTTAATTATTTGAATTTGTAATTAAATTCAAAATAATATTAAATTTCAAAAGTTAAAATAAGTTTTTTATAAAAAAAAATTTCTTTTTCAAATTTTTACTTTTATTCTTAAATCTGAAAGTTTCAAAATCATCTTAAATCAGATTAGAATTGTTTACATTTTTAAGCTTGATGTGTCTTGCTTCAAATGCTACATTAAAAACTACTTTTTTTCTGTATTAAAAAATAGCCACAAATAAATCAAAGTCTCATTCGATTTAAATTTTTTTTCAAAAAAGAACATATTTAAATTGTTTATCTTATCACAATAAAAAAAGACAGCTTACGCTTCAAATTTAGCATTCGGCTCGGAATTTCTTAAAAGTTTTTAAATGAATGTTTACAAAATTAAATTTTAAAGAATAAAATTTTTGTTTATATTTATTTCGATAAATTTTAGAACTTGTGAGAAGCAATTTAAATTTCTTAAAAGTCTAATGAGATTATTTATGTTAGATATTTTCTTTTTATCTCTTCAAGATTTATTTTTTACTAGCAACTATTCTATTCACTTCTCTTTTAAATACAAATAAAAATTAAACGAGCGAAAAAGGTTGAGACTTTTCATGTGTGGTTGCATTTTTTTCATGTTTATAATGTCGTCTTTTGACGAAAACTAGATAAGCCAAAAATCTATAGTTTAAAAGAAAATTTAACAGTTTAGAATCACTAAGTTATTTTTCGAAAGTAGTTTTTTATTTAAATTTATTATTTCTTACAAGTGTTAGATGATAAAGACAAGTCATGGGATCATGCGGATAACCATAACAAAAATTCGTCGTTTTTAAACGAAATTTTCTGCTAAAGTAATATTGTTTAATTGTCTAGAAATTTAAAAACAAAATAAGCATTTCAATAATCTATGTCTATTATTACTAAAACAAACTAGTCATTTAGCTTTAAATTTAAAATACCGATCTAAAGGCCACAGGAATAAAAATTTTTTTTCTGGTTTATTGGATGTTGCAAAAATTTTACAAATTGTAGTAATTTAAACTTTAGCAAAAACTTATTCCGTAAAAATATTGCACTTTAAATGCTGAATTGAAATGGGTGAATAGAAATAAACTTAACTATCCTTTGGCAGAATATGACAACATTTTTTTTCTAATTTCGTTTTTAAAAATTGTATTTTTACGTAGTAAAGTATTGCAAAAAAAATTGGCATCGCATTCAAAAAATTTTTAAAAAATCTAATTATTATTCTTAGTATTGAAAAAAAAATTACCATATACCGTAAACCTTTGACCATCATTCTAAACATAATAGTCAAAATTGGGTTTTTTTTTAATGACCATTGTATATAATTCTAAAATTTTAATAATGGAAAAGGATTACATTTTTTATTTTTAGTTTTAATAAAAATGCCATCCTTTTCCATTATAAAAATTTTAGAATTATATACAATGGTCATTAAAAAAAAACCCAATTTTGACTATTATGTTTAGAATGATGGTCAAAGGTTTACGGTATTTTTTTAAAATTTTGGACAAAGGCGAATGTTCAAATTAAAAACTTCTGTTACAAGAAATTAAATTTTATTTGAAAAAGAAATCTTTATATTTTTACAAATCTTGATTTTTTTTTAATTTAATTATCAAGAACAAAATAAATTTTTTGACAAACGATTTAAAATTTAAATCAATTTAAACTGAAAAAAGAGTCGTCAGTATTTTAAAAAAGTAAAAATTGACTATTCGATTATTTAGCATTAGCAAAAAAAAAAATTCTCATGACAAACGAATAATCAATTTTTAATTTTTTACTGATTATTTAAAAAAAAAGAAAAAGCTCATAAATGAAAAGGTATCAAGAAAAAAAAAATCACATTTTAAATTGGAAAAAAGAAAAATATATGAAATTTTTACAGAATTTTATAACAAATAGTTTTTTTTCGTTTTAAATTGTTTTTTTTTTTAATTATTTATTAGTTTTTCTTAACCTAAAACTTCGTCGTACAATTTGTGTTTCATTTTCTTCAACAGCTGAATTACTACTTAGGTTTGAATCAGTCGTAAGTGTACTTGTGTTTTCTGATTCACTAGTATGCTTTACTCTTAATGATCTTGTCCTTTTTACTTTTGCAATTGGTGGCGTTGGTTGTACCTCAATTATTTCAGAGTTGTTTCCAGGTTCTGAAATAGTTGAACTGTTATTTTTCCGCCTTCTTGTTCTTTGATTACTACTCTGGCTCACTGTGTCCAATAAATTACTTGTACTTGGTTCAACAATACTCACAATATTTACAATTGGAGTGACTGCCTCATTTTGAGTTGCTACTCGCTCAATTGGATGATTATTTAAATTATTTATATGACCATTTGTTGGAGTAGGATTGTTTAAAGGTCTTGATGGCTGACTCGTCCTTTGAGGATTTGGAGTATGGTTTAATATAGTCAAATAATCAATCATTGATAACCGTTCTTCTTCTTGCTAAAAATGTGACAAATTTTTAGAAAACAGTATTTAAATTTTTTAACTGTAAAAACCTCATTTAAAACTCAATAGATTAAACTTTTATTTTAAAATGAAATTGAGGAATAAAATAATTTTATGATCAAAATTAAAATTGTTATTTATTAAATTGCTTAAACCATTAAAAGTAAGCCTTTCTTTTAATGTTTTAAGTAATTTAATAAGGGTCACTTTTAGGTTCAAAAAAGTGATTTTATGATAAAAAAGGCATCGGTTGTCTATACCTCTAAAATGCAATGTCTTTGCTTAAACGGCATTGACGATAGTTACGATTACATTTAACGTAAAAAATATTACCCAAAATATCCATATTTTAATTTTTGAAATAATTTTTTTTGACACAAAAATATAATAATTTAAATTATGATAAAATTACGATAAATAAGGATATTTTACTTTAAAATTTTGGAGCCTCATATTTTTAAATAATATAAATAAATAGCAACACTCTATATTCTTAATTAATTCGACTAAGAACACACCTTATTAAACATTGAAAAAATTTAACATTACTTTAAAAATGATGTCAAATTTGATCGTAATATAACTAATGCATTTACTTGTACTTACAATAAGTTTTTGTATAAGTTCAAGACTCTTCTTTTCCTCGTTTTCCTTTTCGATTCGAATTCTTTCCTGTTCTCTTTTTAAATACTCTTGATATTCTTTTTTAATTTCACCAGGTTCCGAACAAACAACTTTATCTTGATTTTTAGTTTGGACAGCTATGCCTTTTTTCTGTTGTTCAATTTGTTCTGTTAAAATTTGCGCAGTTTTGCCCTCGAGGCGATTCTTGATCTCAATCGGATAGTTTTTTTGAATAAAATTCCAACGTTCTTGATTGACTAAAGTATTCGAATTCGCCGCATTTCGGTACCATGTCGATATTCTTTGTCGACACATTGGACATAAAAAATTAGTTAAATCAGTCATTGATTTAAAACACGGTAGACAAAGTTCGTGATTGCATGGCATTGTGACAGGCTCGACTAAAATGTCTAAACATATTGGACATGTACAATCGGATATGGTACTATCGAGAATTTGTTCGTTTTGAATTTCACTCAAAGGCTCCGGTCTGGGTTTTTTAGGCAATGATTTTGTCTGCGATCGAGTACTATTTGATCGTTTAAGAGACATTTTTTTTTCTAACTCTAATTACTTTAAAACGATTTACTTAACGTTACAACAAAAGAAAAAATAATTGGAAAAAAATTGTAACTTGGATATTCATTAAAAATAATTAATTTATTAGATCACTAAGTTTTGTTGTTGTTTTTTTATTTTATTTTAATTTTTTTATTAAGTTTTTCTGTATAAGATCCAAAATAGAAATATAGTTGTTTTTTTTTGTTAAAAAGAGCATAATTTTTTAGTTGTAGTCAAAATACGCGCCATTTTTTGAATTTGCATTTTTTTTTATCGAAAAAAAAGTTTTCAAAAAATTTATTTATTTGCATTATTAACTTGACATTAGCCTTCGAAAACTTGATGCTAGAATTTTTTTGTTTACATACTTTTATTACAGATTTCAGTTAAATTATTTCCTTAAAAATGTTGAATTAAAAAGAGTGAATAGAAATGAACTTCACTGCCCCATTTTATTCCCAGTTGAGTAATCTAAAAAAAAAATATTTTTGAGACTTGTTTTTCAAGGAGCTCCACCGGATTTCAGAATCTGAAATAATTTTAAAAATGATTCTCAATAGGAGTGCACACTTTAGTTTAATTTCATTTACTTTAACAAGTAAAGTAAACAATCTAATTTTCTTTTTTAAGTAAATTAAGCAAAGTAAAAATTTACAAGTAAAAAAAAACAAAAATTTACTTTTCCTAGTAAGAAGTAAAATAAAAATTTTCTTTTTGAAAGTAAAATTAAATAAAAAATTAAAATTTCTTGAAGTAGGACAAGCTTAAGTTGTTTTAACTCTACAAAAATTACTTTGGAATACCAAAGGTACTTGGAAAACTGAATATTTCCAGTTATTCTCTCAATCTACTTTAAAAAAGTAAATTTTTATTTTACTTTATTTACTTTAAAAGTAGGCAAGTTTTCAAAAAAAAAAAGCTTATTTTTAGGCTTTTTGTTATTTACAAAAATTTTTTTTGACTTTTTAATACACTCACATAAAGTTCTATAAAACCTATACTTATAAAACTTTCAAAACTTATTATGTTTTATTTGCCATAAAACTTATACTTTTTATTTAAAACTTATTAAAACTTATTTTTTGGCGCAAAATAAAACATACATTGTGTTTTTAACAGTTTTTTTAAGAAAGATTTTAGTAGATTTACTGTTTTTTTTCGGTTGGAATGAGACTATTGTTCAAAAAATTTTCGATTATAGTACAAAACATTTAATTTATTGAATTAAATCATTTACTCCAACAGTAAAACCGTTTTTACCTAAGCTTCTAAAAATAAAAATTCGACACTAACCGTAATTAAAAACTCAATTTATCTATTTAAAGATAATTAAATAAATAAAATTTTTGAAAATTGCGATAAAAGGAGGAAAATTTTTAAGATGGGCTGTTATAAATTTAAAAAAGGTGATTTATGGTTTAAAAATTTATTAAAAATAAAAAAATATCTAATAAAATAAAATTGTTTATTAAAAAAATCGGTTAAATTTAATTACTATTTTCTTTTACTTTGCTTAATTAACTTAAAGAAAATTCGGTAAAGTATAATTTACTATTTACTTGTAATGTAAAGTAAATGTGCACCCCTAATTATCAAATGAACCAAAGAAATACTACTGTCAGCTAAAGTTAAATATTCTCTATTTTGAAAGACGATAATTTTTTAAATAAAGACTTAAGAGCTAAATACTTTAGTTGGAATAAATCAAAAGCTTTAAATTTCAACAAAATAATTTTATTACAATACTAGAATAAACTTCAATTATTTTATTAAAAATTAGAATAAAGTCTAGAGTTACAAACCAGCCGGGATTTTTTTTGGTACCAAGAATGAGAAACAAAAAATCAAAGAATAATATATACTAACAAATTTATGTTAGAAAAAATATCAAGGTTTGTTGACGAGAAAGAGAATCAGCAAAAAAGATCCAGATACAGTCCATGAGAAATTAACTAAATAATTAGAATAAATGAAATGAATTATATACATTTGAAATATTTTTTAATATTTTTTTTTTTTATACAGTGCTGCTTGTTACTTTGTAACAATCATTATATAACGTTATATAGCGTTATATA